>CAJUYI010001129.1:73830-88250 GCA_910591695.1 Galerucella pusilla
ATATATTGTTGATAATATCATGGAAGACCAAACGAAATGAAAAAAAAAATATAAAAAATAGTTATAATGAAATATTCTTAGGAAATTACCAGGCTGTAAACTATTATATATATACTGAAAGTGATGTTAATATTTTGGTAAACTATGCAATCTTAAAAGAATGCTTCAACTATATTATAATACAGCTGTACCTTCAAAATTGTTTCACAAATACTTTTTACATCACCCAAAAGTAATCCAATAATTTTTTGTGGCGTCCGGTTCAACCGGATTCAAATAATTTCAAAAGGTACAGCCTTAGAGCATTTTCACACTGCACGATACGATATTTATGCCGGACAGTAACGAACCAACTTTAAACCCACTTTCAGACGTGTTAATAATCTGCTCCCTGATATTTGGGAGCTTGGGGAGATACTTAGTCGTATCCTAGTTAAGGTACGGTCATGATTGTTACATTTTCTGACTCTTTGGGGGCTCTTGGAATTTGGGGAACTAGGAAAACGCCTGGTGAAGGCTCCTCTACATTTTAATGGGTTGTCCTACTTATGGCATGGTTATGGTTGTTGAGTTTACTCCTTACATTAAAATTTGAGAGCATAATGTGCTAGCCCCTCCGGTGCCGGGGGATGGGTAATAAAAGGAATACTTTACTGTATTTTTTATATTTGAAACGTAATAGGTGAATGAAGTTTAGCGTTGCCGTACGGTGCGCCGACGGTAACGATAGCGTGTCGTGCGGTGTGAAAGGGGTGTTAGTTTATTGTAAACAAAAAAAAAAGAAAATGCATAAAATGCGCTCGTGTGCAATAAAACGAAAAAGTTGATGGCGATTGAAAGTCGTTCAAATGGAGATATATAAAAAAGTTAACCTTGTCATTTCAAAAATGATTCAAAAGAAAAAATGTTCAACGGACATACTTATTCACGTTAAATACAAACGGTAATGATGCATTTCAAGTTTAATAAATAAAACAATAGCAGTTGTTCCAGTTTTAGTGGAAAAGCTGGGTTGGTAAACCTGTCCAAGAAAAAAAACGAGTGCGAAAAGTGAGGTTAGTATGACGTGGCTTTTTGCTAATATACAGGGTGTTTTAATGAAATTTTATTGCTGTTTCACATATTACTGTCAAATTTGACGGAAAGTGTGTGCTATACTTAATTATGTTGGATGAAAACGTACGGGAGGGGGAATGGGGAAGTAAATATGTCCTAAATATTACACTGCTGTGAAAATAGTTAGCTGTATTACATTTTCTAAGTAGTTAACTTATTTTTATATACAGTGTGATTATAAAATAAGGAATAATTCGAAAAATAAATTTTTTCCGGGGAAAGTTTAATTTGCACAGGAACGTTCCGAGTGATTTAAATTTGCCAGAAAGTCTTTTAAATGGGATAAGGATCTACAAGGATGTCTTTTCTAGACTTAGACCAACGAAAAAAGTGTTGAAAAAGGGGAAAATACAACAGCAAAATCGTATAACGCTTTTTTTTGTAAAACTTCAATTTTCAAGGACAACCTGTATATAAAATGATGCATCTTTATATGAATAGATAAATTATTTGTTTGTTTAGTAAATGTAGGGAAAAAAAGATGGATTTTGGAATTTTTTTTTGGATAGGTTTGCCGCTCAAGCAGAAAAAAAATGAGGTAGGCGAAATGTCATCTATTTTTAATCATACTGTGTGTGGTTGGTATATCAATGTTATGAGTTGATATAAATATATTTTATTTATGTGTGCATTTGTTTGAAAATGCAACAAAGACTAAAACCAAGAAATTATAACCTGCTTGTGAAGTAAAACAATTTTTAGTCATTTATTTATTTTAAGCTTATTGAATATAATATTTAAACTTATTTATGGAATAACTTCGATGGAATTAAAATTTAAAAAGTCGATTTTGGGGTTTTTTCTTGGTTATTTTGAGGTTTCTACAAAATAACATAAAAAGTTCGGAAAAATTATTTCAACACCCTGTATAACCGTTAAATTAAATTTTGTTAGTAACCAGGTTTTGCTTAGAGCAATTCAGGAAGCAAGAAATAGATCAAATACAGGGCGATACGAACTTACGGAAGTGTAGGGGTGTTAAACGGGCTACACTGTATATTATCGGCTTTTAAATTTTAATTTTTTTCTTCAAGGTTATCCGATTATACATGGAAACGATTGTATTATGAAATTAATCGTTACAAACATCTTAGATGTTGTTAGCATCTCCGATTTTTGTAATCATATATTTTGTATCAGCAAAAGTAATAAGGGATGATACATAACACAATTTTTTTTAAATGTTCGAAAAACGAATACAGTTGCCTTTAAAAAAATATTACCAGTGATTATTTGAAAATTATCTCATTTCAGTAACTTTGAATAGCATTAAAATATTTATATTTACAGAGTAGCCCAAATAAAATGTCTGCTATTTACAAATTACTGTATTCGGTTTTCTAATAAATTAAATATGGGTTCAAAAACTTTGAAAAAACAGTTTGGGATTGTGAAATTTTAAAATATATATATTTACCAAATCAGTTCATTTTAGCTTCCACTTTATACAGATCGCGAAAAGACTATTCGACCCATACGATTTACACAAGAACGACAAAGAAAATATGAGAAAAACTACTTGAAAGAGAGAGAAGAATAACTATTCGAAGTCAGCGTTGGGCGTGTCTTCAGCTCCAGCTACCAATCTGATATGAAAGCAGCGTTGCCAGTTTAGAATGTTTGGTACTTTTAAGACGGGATAAAGCCGTATTTAGAGGGAGAAAATCGAGATTGGTAATATCAATGACTTTTGAAAAATAAGTGAGATGAACACAAATAAGAATAAATTAATATAGTTCAAAAAAAAAATTGGACAAATTACAATGGTTGCCGACAAAAATTGGGAATAACTTTTACAAATAAATACATTTGGCAACAGCTGACTGCGCACAATGATTATTCTCTCTTTTTCAAGCGGATTTTCTCATATTTTTCTTGTCGTACTTGTGTAAATCGCATGGCTCGAATAGACTTTTCGCAATCTGTATAAACACCAATCGTAATGCGGTGTATACACTGTCCGGTTTTTATTCCAATTAAGCGAAATGGTTATCTTTTATTGTCCTAAATCTGCATCTTGCCATCACTATTCTAATTATCTTCAATATTATTGAGAAGCTTCAAATGTTTAAAGCTTCTCAGACGCAGGATGAGACAAACATGGACATTCGAAAGGAGCAGTGGCTGAATTAATCAGCTAACTGCTAATCAGCTGTTGTCTTCGACGACATGTTTCCAGAGCCAGAACATGCTGAAATTTGGTGATGAAGTACTGGGAGGAGGTAAAGTGGAGGATATAAGTAAATACTAATATGTAGAAGAAAAAAAGAGTGTAGATTTGATGAAAAAAATTATATTTTACAATCCCGAATTGATTATTTTATTTAAAAAAGGTGAAGATAATAACCAGTCCAATTGTTGTATAAACCCTTTGTTTAAAGAATAAAAATTTATAAAATTTCCAACGTAAAATGTACTTCAAAATATATTGATCCTTATTGAACATTTAATTTTAGTAGTTCAAATGTTCCAAATATAAAGAAAAGCTCTCTAAGAAATTTTTTTTGGAATATAGAAGAATTTATTGGTCCAAAGGTGATAAGGATGGTTTCTACAATAATTGATACTGTTCTAACATCTTTTTTTTTCGTATCAATCTTACTGAACCTATATTATAAATAAATAAAAATATTTATTAACAAATTATATATTTTAATGATAATTATGTGTCTTAGTCAGAATTTTGTTACTTAGTCAATATATTTTTTAATATTGTGCAAATATGATTGTTCAATACACTACCGGGTGGATAAATAATAATGGGTGAGGCAAAATGTGGACACGAACGTCGTAAATTTCTTCAACAGAGGCATCAGGAGCATAATAAGTCAATGTTTATAAATCTCGAATAGTTTTCAAAATTTTGGAATTTTTAAAACATATTTATGCAAAAAACATATTTCTGAGTGTCCCCGTATATTTCAATATTATTTTCCACATTATCTGATTAAATTGTCTTGAAAGGGAAGAATGGTTATTGAAGTGAATAAAAAATAATATAATATGAACACACAGGGTGATTTATTTGTGTGATAAAGTTCAGTAGGTCTGCCATAAATGATATCAAAAAAAGGTAGGTATTAATAAAATTGGTAAAATTATTTTTGGAACAACTTATCATACAACTTAATCACCCTGTATAATACCTCCAAAAATACTGTAAATAACATTTGTCATGAAACACCCAGTATTTTCCGTAAAAATTATTAAAGATACAGTTAACAGAAGCAAACATGAGCTCCGGAAAATATTCGAGCTAGAAGGTCATCGCAACAAGCCTATCAGGAGCTAATGTTAACGAACGTACAGCGGACAGATCGAGACGTGAACGGTGGGAGAACTTCGATATGCGCGAAGCCACAGTCAGTGTTAAACAGAGAAAGTATTCGGAAAACAGAAAGGCAAACATACCATGGTGCGGACTAAGGGGTAAATGCGTCGTCTAAGTCGGTCATAGGATTCTTCCTCTTTTCTTTTTTTTTGGAGATGTAAAGGATGCTTTGGAACCAGCATCTATTTCCTTTTTTTCATTCACAATTCTTCGAATACTTGATTCAGACAAACCCGTTGCAGCAATAACTCGTTCATACAACTTATCGAGAGACATTTTTAGCACTCCTGTATATTTTTCTTCCTCCATATATTTAAATACTTTAGCGACCACTTCACGAGTTTGACTGTTCAAACTGTGTTTATTTATTTTACTTTTAAACTCCAACACTCACTTAACTAACTCAATCCGGCACTGTACAAAGATGTTTATCGCTCGAAACAACATTAAAGAATGATTTCTGAGGTCGAGATCCAATTTCGTGCGCATTTCGTGGGCGGTGCTTCTGACCGTTCACCTCTCGATCTGTCCACTGTACATTAGTAATTTGTTAACTTAATCGAAATAATATGACCGAATGATTTCATCGACATACATTATTTTATTCATTTTTAGTGTCTGTATTATTTTATTATATATTTTTATTATTATATTATCTTTGGTCCAATATAAATTTTTTTATTAATATTTAGAGTTAAATTTTTATCAAGTTTGACTTTGTTTACATATCTCTTAATAGATGACATTTATGGTATCGATATTTGCTTATCGATTAAAAATATCGATTGTTGCTGCAAAAATACAAATACAGCGACCATGAACACGCCCACCAGGGCTCATGTTTGCTTCTGCGGACTGTAGAAATGGTTGCTTTTAGTGACAGGTGTCATCTGTCTACACATACATTTTGGCTCACCTTTTACGGGTTTTTATTACATACTTAAAATTAAATGAATTGTATTATCTTGTAAACACATTTTTTTTATTGTTGTAAATAGTTTTTCTTTGTTATTTGAATTGTATTAGAAACCCCATTTTTTTTGCAAATGAAATTTTTATGCAATATAATGCAGATTACCTATAGGCTGTGTTTTTTCCAAACCAACTATAAATGGGAGAATATTTTTGAATAATGTATTGGAATTTTAGTAAACTTAAAACAGAAATGGTTGTACTTTTTTGCCACTTGGCAAACAGCGACATAACGTGGAAGCGCCACCTTTATATTACAACCAAGTTAATTGTCATTTTTATTATCTATACAGGGTGGCCCACGACGAGTTAAAACTATCTGTATATGGCAAAATACTTATAGTAAAATCATGAAAATCTCTACGTTTGGGTTTTCGGATACGATCTTTTTAACTAAAATATCTTCAAAGTTGGCCGACTTCCGGTTCTACCAGAAGTCGACTGTAACTTTGTTATTTTGAATAGAAAACCCTGTATATTAATATATTTTTGAAATCTACGTAAAATTTAAGTATAGTTTTGTCTGAATACTTTTTTCGAAAAATGCATATTTTTTGAGTTATTGATTTTTTTGTAAACAATTTTACGGTTGCAGACCCTTGTAAATTATTTTTTTACGAGGATACCCTTGAAGATATGAAAATGGTTTCTGTTCGGTTGCTTTTAGCAAGATCAGACCTATTTAAATCTATGTTGAAAACTTTTTCATTTTATACAGGGTGTGTATAAAAAGTGTTCAAAGTTTAACTTCATAAATATCAAATTTCTTCATTTTCTTAAACATAACCACCCAGTTTTTTCCATTTTAATGCATTCAGGGGTAAAAAATAAGGAAAATTCATGTATACTCTCCTATACCTAAACCTTACCGTTATCCAGATATTGAATGTTTTCTGTAAACTTTGAGAGATGCAGGTGTGGTCTAAATTTTATTTGGACCCGTTGAATCAAGCACTAAGAAATAAAAAAGATCATATAAATTTGCTTTTAATACATGGTAAATATGGCAAAGGTGGTACAAGAACATTATGTGCTTTATTTACAGTAAGATATCCTGCATCTCTAAAAATTTACAGAAAACATTTAATATCTGGATAACGGTAAGGTTTAAGTATAGGAAAGTATACATGAATTTGCCTTATTTTTTACCCCTGAATGCATTAAAATAGAAAAAACCGGGTGGTTCTATTTGAAAAAATAAAGAAATTTGATATTTATGAAGTTAAACTATAAACACTTTCTATACACACCCTGTATAAAATGAAAAGTTTTTCAACATAGATTCAAATAGGTCTGACCTTGCTAAAAGCAACCGAACAGGAACCATCTTCATATCTTTAATGGTTTCCTCTTAAAAAAATAATTTGTGACGGTCAGCAACCGTAAAATTTTTTACAAAAAAATCAATCTCAAAAATATGCATTTTTCGAAAAAAGTTTTCAGACAAAAGTGTACTAAAATTTTACGTAGATTTTAAAAATGTATTAATATACAGGGTGTTCTATTTAAAATAACGAAGTTACAGTCGACTTCCGATAGAACCGGAAGTCTGCCATATTTGAAAATATTTTCAATCCCTTTAAAGGAAAAAAGCTGCCCAATGGGGTGCATAAATTTTTTTTATAAATTGGAATATTGTGAAATAATGCTTTTTAAATGTAGGTAATTCAAATTAATATAGTGAATTAAAATTAACCTGCATAAAATTTGTAATACAATTCAATGTCATCACATTAACATTAGTTACACTATGAAAAGATCGAATCCGAAAACCGAAACGTAGAAATTTTCATGATTTTACTATAAGTATTTTGCCATATACAGATAGTTTTAACTCGACGTGGGACACCCTTTATAGTTTGATAAACAAAATCTTGTTGATTATGAATTGAATTCGAAATGAAATCTCATTTTTATTCCATATTTAGACATGCCTTGATCCCTCATTATCAACAACTGTGAACATTACAATACATATTTCAGGTAATTGTCTTTTAGTTCAAAAAGTCAGATCAATACCTTTTTTGAACACTCTCCTAATCTACATACTTTTAGTGGTGTGTTTAAGGCTTCCTCCTGGTTTAAAAACAAAGTATAGTTAATGAGAAAAGTCTTAGTCTCTTGTTTTTTCTTATAAGAATGTTTAATAATGATCTATCATGATAAATGTCATTATATCATTGATAATGTTCCATTTATAGTGTTTTGATAGTTAAATTTACTTGTCATTGTTATTTTTTTTCTTTGTTTGTGTTCAGTGAAAGGTTAATATTTTTCGAACTACATTTTTCCTATAAAAATCTGCGCTTCTTATATCTAGTCTCCATGCTGTGGCGTTAAGAATTTTCCTCTCTATTTTTGGTTTCCCAACTTTATTCATTTTCCAAAATTCCTTATACTAGTCTTACATTACAGCCTTTTTGCAGCAACTTTATTGCAGGCAATAAAAATTGCATGCAAAATTAAAATCCAGTCTTCTTACATTTGAGCATTATTTGTTGCAACTTTTCAAGATTTTTTTGACATTTGACACTATTATTAGCACATTAGAAATTTTCGCCACTTCCAACGTAGATATTACCAACACTACACAAATATCCGAGAGATAATTTTAGAAATATTAATATTAAAAATTTAAAGTATGGTTATGATTCTTCTTCTATTTTTTATAACTAACACCTAAAATCTCTAAAAATACGTAAAGTTGCGCGTGAATAACCTAGAAAATTTCTATATTTTTCAAGCCTGAAAATTGCAGTGAAAATGGCCGGAACGCATTCGCAATTATTATTCAAAAAAGGCCAGCAATTAAATTGCTATATCAATTTCTTTAAAAAGGCTGTAATGTAAGACTAGTATTACACTTTTTTGTACACAATTCAAAGATAAAATAGTGAGTTCGAAAAATATTAGTATGCTTTCCTTAGCGCAAGTCGAAATGTATTTATTTTATTACGGAATCGATTTCTGGCAATTGATAAGTCATGTTGCACATGTAAACCATTACTACTATTTATACTGATTACATTAATCACATATGTAATGTGCGGACAGTGGTACTTTCAGTGATTATGGTACTTTTTGTTGAGAGTTTCTCTGCTTGCACTGTATTATATATCGGGTGGAAGTATATATTATATCTATAACGATAATAAAAAATTCCAGAACTAATTTTTCGTTTCATTTCAATTACTGTATACCTACAGGCAGTGCTCGATTTCTAAAAATTGAGGTACCGGAACTCTGTTAAGGGTGGACACACCGGGGGGTCTGGGGGGTATTCCATACCCCCCCAGCAAAAGGGGGGTCCGGGAGCCTTCGGAAAATTTTCAAAATTTCAGTTTAAAATTACGCATTTTTAGGCTGTTTTTACAGTTTAAATTGCGAGTTAATTTACCGTAATAGATAATAGATAATAACATAAGTTTAATAAATCAGTTAAATACATGATGTTCTTAATCACGCTCGTAAGTTAACTCACTGACAAAGAATTTCAACTGTTTTCAAATAATTTAGTTTTTTTACAGAGAGAGGTTCCGGAACGCCGTTCCGCCGCGTTCCGCCTGAAATCGAGCACTGCCTACAGGTAATACAGGGTGTCCCAAGAGTTCGTACCAAAAACTTGGGAGGTGATAGAAAGGCTAAAAATAATGATGGTATTTCATATAAAATTTTTGGAACTTTAGCTCTTTTCGTCAGGTTAGGATTGAGCGACCGGGGGTCGCGACACTAAATATCTGACCGTTACGTTAATTCGTTTTACTTGCGTGCGTGTGCTCTCTCCTGAGTCTCTCTCTCGTTTACGAAGCAGTGATTCACAGTGTTGCCACACGCCTATTTTTTTCGAGCCAGATGATATGGCATATGGCGGAAACGAGCGAAATTCATACTAAAACGAGCTTTTTCAAAAATGTTTTCTACAAGTGAATACCTTGTTTATTTGGTTTTTTATAATAAACCTTTGTAAAGATAAATATGAAATGTAGACTTTTTATGGTAGTAATGTTTCAAAATATTAACTTACTTTTCCATTGTAAGGTAGGGTAGGTATCTAGGTATTCTAGCCTTTACCGTGCCTTTACCAACAACCAATAATCAACATTTAATAACCAACAACAAACTTCCCAATATTTTACTTTTCGAAAAACAAAGAGCAGGCTGAGCGGTTGGATTGGGGTGCGTTCGTGATTTCTCTTGTTCGACGGTGGTGCGTTCACGAATTACACTCGCCCGCTCCGTCTAATTCAAATAATCCAATCCAAGTAATCCAACACTCAACACCGTTCAGTTCAATTCACGAGTGTTCAGAAATATTTAACCTTAACAAAAATTTAGCAAAATTTAAAAACGAGCCAATTTTAATAAAGAGGAGTCAACGAGGAACTTTCAATTCAAACGAGCCAGATCTGGCTCGAACGAGCCACCTGTGGCAACACTACTGATTCATATGCTTCGGCCGGGAATCGAACTCGGGCAGGCAGGTGAGCATTCTACCACTGAGCCACCAATGCTACATTAAAATTCTTGAATTTCGGATAAATTTTTACTATTATTTCCATAATTTTTTGCGCGATTGATCTTTTTTGTTTATTTACAGCATCGGTTGTCAGGACGGTAGGTTGTGTTTACTGGTTTCTAAGTTTAACACGTCGGTAAGTGACGTCGAAAAGTAATAAATAGCATAAAAACAATTTCACCAAAATGCAAAATATATTTTAAACTGATGGAGAAGTATAAATGTCACTTTTGACATTTCGTTCATTTCGAAGAAATTTAAATTATTTTATTCGGAATTTATTTCAATACGTTCGCGCAAAAAATGGTATAAGCATCTCGAACGTTAAGGGTAATTACAACGTTTGCATGTAGATTCCTCTCGTAAAATTGGACAAAATGATATGAGGATTAAGGGGTCTAGCACATTTACTTTTCGAAATACAGGGTGTTGAAATTCTGAAAACTTGAATGTTTTAATTCGATTACTTTTAAATGGATGGATAAATTGATTTGACATTTGACAGCTTGTTTTTAAATGTAAAAGGGCATATTTTGATAGAAATAGTAGTTTGTGCAACTAGTGTGGATATGATGCCATATCGCACGAGGACGAAGTTTGAGAACGACGCCGTAGGCGCGGAGTGCTCAATCGTTCAAGTTCGATATGGACAATCCACACGAGTCGAACAGCATATATTTTCTACGACCCACTTGAGAAAAAATCTAGAAAATAAAAAATTCTATAAACTGTAATATTTTTTTGTTGTTGTTGTTGTAAAATACAGGCGACAGAGATGAAATATTTGAGAAGAGTAAGAGGTGTAACAAAAGAGAATAGAATGAAAAACATAGATATCAGAAAAGACCTGGGTATACAATCAATCTTAGAATTTGTGAAAGAAAGACAACTACAATGGTGGGGACATTTACAACGTATGGATGAACAAAGACCAGTAAAGAGAATATGGAAAGCAAAAATTGAAAAAAATAGAAAATAGGGGCAGACCAAGAAAAACTTGGGATAAGGGATAAGATAAATTGGTGCAATAATCTACTAATAATACAGGATGCTTCCTGTAATTGTACATTCAAAATAAATGTGATTGCGCCAATAGGTGCAGTGCGACATAAAATTGCCCGTATCTCTTAAGCCGTTAATGTTATCGAGATGTCACAAGAGGACTGATATCTCTAAAAATGTTCACAAAAGCCAGTTATTGCATTTATCACTGAAAAAAGTTTTACTTACAAAAAAAATGGCGCATCCACCATTTAACTTGGTACAAGCATGTTGTAGACTTGTATATCACGCCAAAGAGTGTGCAATTATGGTGTTTATTAACGGTTAAAATATTACCAATTTCCAATGAGCCATTTGATAATTGTAAATAAAAAACAATTTTTCATTCCCAACTTTAGAACGCTATAGTTCGTTAGCGAATAAGGGCGTAAAGACAAAATTTTATATGAAATACCATCATTATTTTTAGTCTTTCTATCACCTCCCAAGTTTTTGGTACGAACTCCTGGGACACCCTGTATAATATAATATTCCCATCTTAGATTAGGAAATTCCTTGTCTAAGATTCCCATCAATCGACATTCTATCCATGGTTCTATCTTGCCAATTAGTTGAGTTTTGACGTTGATGAGTATCTGTTTTACAGGAACCTCTACTTTCAAATCAATTAAGTCAGTTTTTGAAAGGCAGATGGCAATACTGTTTGTAATTGAATTCAATGTAGTGGTAAAAGTTGTTGAAGATCTTTCACTTCCTACTAGTCGCATTGCAGTGGTACAAAAATCTGTGATTTTTAATATAAAATATAGTTTTAAATGTCAGCTTAAAAGAAAGGATATATATTTAGTGAATTACCATGCAAAGCAGTAACCAAAAAGAATCTATCTCTAATGTCTCTCTTCCTAACCTCATTGAGCTGCCACAAGAAGATGAAGAAAGGCTGGAAAAACTATTCAATACTCTGGATAAGAATGGAAATGGTAGGATTGATATTCATGATCTTTGCCATGCTCTTACGAAGCACGGGGTGCATCATGCTTATGCAGAGGTAAACCAATTTTTTTTAAAACTAGGTCAAGTTTATGGTCAATCCAATTCAGCAAATTACATGTGGCCCCCTATTGCAAATTTATGTGTTGATTCACCGGCAACATTCCTATTGTTGAAAGTAGTTAATTCTTAACTAGGACTAATAAACGTGGCATTCATTTCTTGTAATTATTACCGTAAGGCAGTACCTAGTAGGTATAACGAATTCCAGAAAAATTTGTAATCTTATTTTTCTGTTTACATTAAAAATTGGCAAATATTTGGAATGAAAAGGGATTCTTAAATATGTTCAATCATATTGGGGGTATTCTACTTTTTAAAATTAAGTTTGTTATTGAATTTAAACTAGGTATTTATGAAATTGGATCATAACAAATTAGGCATAAAATTGATTATAAAAAATTATTCAATGTAAAATTAGTTCTCGAGTGACCTTATTTTGTAAGGAAATGCAATACAATCTAGGCCAAGTTATTTGTGTTATTAGGTACCATTTGCTTACCTCACAATTGAAAAACTACAACTTTTAATTTTACAAGAAAGTTATTTCCAAATGTGAGTACATATTTTCAATAAATTAGTCTTGTTTATTAAGAAAGAAATGTAAAATTCAATTATATGAAAAAGTGGACTTTACACCTTTTAGAATGAAATTTCTAAAGCACATTATAGCCAGAAGCAATTGGATCTAATACTAGACCGTTTCAAAACTAAATTTATCTAGTTCTTTAAATAAAGTTTAAAATTGTTTACCTCAATTGTGCTAGCTCAATCCAGTATTGTTATTATACATATTTTTGTAATGACACTGCTTAATAATAACCTCACATATAACCTTTGATGAGATTTAATTATTTTTTATTTTAGATCGGTATACTGCCAAATAATTTAATAACTAGAAATATTGTTTTAAATCGGTATACTGCTAAATAATTTAATAACTAGAAATTTTGCTATCTCCTCCCTTGACCTTGAGTGGGACATTTTAATGTATTCTTTTGTAATATTGTGGGATATATATTTCATTATCTCATTTCACAATAAAGATTACATTGAAGGTAAATTTGGGTTAAACTTTGTTTAAATTGAAAAGCAAAGCTGCAAAGTAAAATATATGAAAGCAAATTCTAAATAAGATTTCGAACATTGAATGGACCAGCAAATTCTTAATAATATGATATTGGGACAGAGCATTTCAGCAAAAGCTTCTAACTTATTTTGTTGCTTGTATTGTGGTTAATAACTGTTCAAATATTAATGTAAACTTTTCAAGTTATTGAAGTTATTGTCTAAGGAGGGAATACTAATTCTAGATTCTTTCAGCTGTTTCTGTATTTTGATAATTGAGCAATTTCAAATAGGTTAAATGGAGAACACTGAAAGTAAATTGAAAATATGCTTCAAAAAAGACAATGAACACTGTTCAGGTACATGAAAATATTGGTAAATAAGGTGACTTCACCAGATAACCAATTTTTTATTGTAAACATTGATAAATATACTTAATTATTTTTCAAAAATTAATGCCAGTCATAATTGTATGGATAACTTAGTTCAAGGTTTCCCATTTTTAAAGTCAGTTGCATTTCTATGTAAATGCTGATGGCACTGTTCCAATGAATTTTTAATGGATGATGCAATTATGGTGTGCTTACACTTACCAGGGATATGCAAAAATTATTTTTCAATACTTCACCCAATCTTGATGCAAAAAATTACAAAATTTTTGAATTATTGTTAGATTTGTGTGTAAAAATGTATTTTTTGTTTCAGAAATTTCTTAAAAGTTCCAAAAGTAGCAGTGGGGAACTTTCATTAGCAGATTTTATTTATTATGTGAGAGAGCATGAAAAAAATTTAAGGCTGCATTTTTCCCATCTTGACAAGAATAAAGATGGTAAGTTTTAACAATATAATACTATCATTTATTATTCTCCTACATATCCTTTGGTATTAAATCCAGTGATATAGCTGGCCTTATTCCATTTTGGGGATAAAACTTCTTGGAAACAATAATAGATATTCACAAAGCTGGTCAAATTGGATAAAATCTGCCTATCTGGGTAACTTTTACCCCAAAATTGGAACAATATAAAATAGCCATCCTGTATAATATAGATTAAATCTTTTATAAATTAAATTATAAAAGTTGGCTTTACTTTGAATGTTCCCAGCACTTTTTGTGTCTCGATATAAATACTTTCCTTGCAACTATCACCCGGTTTGGCAACATGCTTTGTTGGGATTTTTATAAATAATCCAATTAATAGGTTTCGTTATTTTTTTTTAATTAAAGAAATCATAAGGTTTCACACTCAAACTGAAGATTTGTATTCTTATTTTTTTAATAAGAACTTTTTAAATACAGTGTGTCCCAAAAAGTTTTATACAAATGGAGAAAAAGTTTACCTATCTTACATTTCACAAAAAAAA
>CAJUYI010001130.1:0-11932 GCA_910591695.1 Galerucella pusilla
TTCTGCAGAGTGTTAAAGAGGAGGTCTTTTTTGTTAATAATTGGCCATATCTTTGTAAAACACCCTTATAATATATTAGAGTGCTATATTTTTGTAACGCTCTCGGTGAGATCTTTTCGATTCTTGAACAAAATATAGTACGTTCCATTTAAAAAAATGTAAAGTTTGTGCTGCTACGTGGTTTTGGAACACCCTGTAGAATCGAAAGTATTTTCAAAATGTGCCCTCAGTAACTGTATTAGCTCACACAAAACTATGAAGTTCTATTTCTCACCACAACAATGTAATCCTCCGATGTCAGAAGATTGCCCCACCCTGTATAATATAATATAATATTCTATGGATACCTACCGGAGTGTGTATTGATAAAAATATGAATGAATTATAAGTACCCAATCATCCTGTTTGTATGTACTACAGTAAAATAATTAATTGAATGAAATGCTAACATTTGTCGTTGCCAATTGCGTCTCTAATCATTCTTAAAATGTGCTTTGAAAAATATAATTGAGTCCCACCCTGTACAAGTTGACATTTTGAACTATTTATGTGTTAGTTAACGATATACTAGAACATATTATTGGTACTTACAAAAAATGCATATTTATTCGTTAATAGTAACATAACGTGGTCACGGAAGACAAGAATTTTTCAATTTCAGCACCCTGTATATCGGAAACTAGTCATAGAATTGAATTGGTCCAATGGACACTTTTGGTCAAGAAGTCTAGTAGAATATTATACCCGAAATTTTAAATGTTTGACTAAACACCACTTTGCCGTAAGAAAAGCGCGGGGTCCTTTAGCAATTAGCGGTAAAAGTCGTATTAGAAAAAATAATTCAAGCTTTGAGGTTATATTCAACTCAAAACAATTACCAAGAACATTTATGGTCTGCTGTATATCATTTTAATAGCACGCTATAATCCGCGAATGTATAAAACAGGTATTATAATATTCCTGAGCATGATGAGTTTTTCTTTAATCTTGCAAAGTACTAAATTCACTTGTTTTCTTCTAGAAAATTAAATTCCGTCTCATACGTAAAATCTAACTTGTATTCCTGAGACGAGTAAAACATCATTATGCCGAGGTACTTAAAACTTTCAGCTTTTGAGAACGTAACTATATTAAAAAAAGTTGCGAAAACTTAAATTAATATTAAATAGAGTATTAAGAGAGTTCAGAGTTCGGAAACGAGAATATCTTATATGGATCGCCTCTAGTGTCTCATCATTATAACACATTTTTCTGAAGCTTTGGACCCAAAATCAAAAATATGAAGAAATTTCCAATATCCCAAACATGATAAAACTACTTTTGGTGTTGTATGTACAGTAGAAATAGCGCTCACTTGGAATAAGCTATAATAAGCTATTCATAAGGCCACACTATCCTCATGAACATGTCGCAGGATCTGTGGAAAATCTTGGGACCTGGGACCCAAACAAATCTATTGGATATATGTGGTGATTGTCAGACCAATGATCACATATAGCTATTGCTTGGTAGTCAAAAGCTCCACAGCGAACGGCCCAAGCAAAGCTCTCTGGTTCATAGACATTGAACAAAAAAAAATTGGATACAAGTACCATCACCAGACTTGAAAATAATGCCATTTAATGGTATAAAGAAGGCTCAAGAGCGATAGGAAAAACCGGGCTTGGGAAATACCCGGAGTAACTTTCAAGAGGAAATTTACGATCTATTGTGCCCAGTATTGATAGAGGATATGGTAGGCAACGGATTTTCATAATGTGGAATAGTCAAGCAGCCATAAAAGCACTTAGTTCTTGTGTAATCAGTTACAAAATGGTATGAGATATAGGCTCAATAAATTAGACGGGAACCCTTTTGCAGTATCAGCTTCAATGTAATATTGCGAGAAATTATGGGAATGACCTATGACATAATGCCTCCAACTGTGAACTATGACCTGCCTTGTATCGTCCTTATTCCAAACACAGATGAATGGGTTCTTCAAGGATGAACTAAGAACAGCAGACAGCTGTTGATACACATATGGCTCAATAACACCCTCAGGCTCTGGTACAGGTATATACGAGCGCAGACCAATAAGAGAAATTTCAATCTTTCCATGATACTATGCAACCGTATTTCAGGCGGAAATTTACGCCGTCGCTTCGTGTGTGGAGAGATTGGTGCCATCCAATCTCACACATAGAATAATAAAAATCTCATTGGACTGCCAAGCGGCTTTGAAAACACTCAACTATCACAGTGTAACATCAAAATTGGTTTTAGACTGCCAAAAAGACTCCTCTCAATGGCTAAACTCAATGAAGTATCGCTGGTTTGGAAGCTTGGCCATTCTTGCATGAAGAGATATGAGAAGGCAGACTCTCTTGCAAGGGAGAGTGCCGCTCATGTCTTTATTGGACCAGAACCTTAAATTGGCTACGCAATAAGTTTTGGCAAACAAACACTAAATACCTAGGCAGCAAAAAGAGCTTTATATAATGAACTTCTGATATGATATACTTGAATTGGTTCACTTAAAGGCTTTTTAGGCTATAGCAGGCATGACATGCGGTGTCTAACCGGCCTTTTAACAGGCCACTGCTGAGACTTGGACTGTCAGAAGATTCGACTTCCTGTCTTCGCCTGCATGTGAGAGCATATATTTTATGCCTGCCTGGTACCCGATGTTTGGCGGGGTCTCCCCGGACCTGAAATATCATCCCCTGAATTTGTTTGAAGAAATCTGAATAGGTATTATATAAGCCACAATAGACTCTTCCAAGTCTCAGTGGAAGACCTGATAGACCGACTCACCACAAACCTAACCTATGCACTAGGAGTAAAATATGGATTTGATTCAATCTTTGTTGTATTGTGTACAAAAATAATCAATTTGAGGATACCATTTCATGAATATCTTATGGTCTATTTACGATAAAAAGACGATTGGATTGCTAAACAAAATTTTGTGATGTTGCCAGCAGGTATATTTTCTCTTTATTCAAAGGAACCTAGGAAAAGCCATGAAAAAGTTATTTCTCTTCATTCGCCTGAGATTCATGAGGCATGAATCAAATTTGTTTGTTTATAGCTGAAAGGATTGTATAATATTCTTGGGTTTATTTAATGAGTATATTTGATGTGACAAAAAATTGTGAATAAAATTAAAGAAACAGTAACCAATTATTCTTTATCTCAATCAACATTTGATTATTCACTATTTCACATTTAAGCCAGCCGGTATGCATATTCAGATGTAACAGTCAAGATATCCACTTCGGCGAGCCGAACGCGGACGAACGCTTTTTTATATGTAACGTGCACGATAGCACTTAAATGGACATCCAGACTGTTACATTAATCGCATTTTTACATTAGTCAAGCGAAAGAAACTTGTGCAGATATTTTGTTTGTTTTTGGCTGAAATGGATATCGATAACATAATGAAAAGTGTTAGTTTTAATTCA
Source organism: Galerucella pusilla (assembly GCA_910591695.1). Classification (NCBI taxonomy): domain Eukaryota; kingdom Metazoa; phylum Arthropoda; class Insecta; order Coleoptera; family Chrysomelidae; genus Galerucella; species Galerucella pusilla. The sequence continues at coordinate 3,450 of CAJUYI010001130.1, forward strand.
AAACTAATTAAACAATAGTTTTATTGGATTAGTGCAAAGGATAAAGAAGAAATTGAGGTATTATACTTAATATCTACTTATTTCATTTTTGAAGGTTATGTGATTATGTTGATGTAAATATTGTTTTGGCGCGTAAATCATAACACTACTCCAATAGCGTATAAATATTAAAAGTTTTACCTAATTTTATTCCATCGTCTGACAAAATTAAAATGCAGATATCTCGAAAATAATTTTATGAAATTTAAATAAATGTAGCACCTTTCTTTACTGTAAAAATCACAATTTTTCGTAAAAAAATGCAGGTGGAAAATGTTTTTGATTTTTGTTTCAGAAATTTGTAGAAGAAATACAAGAAATTAGTAAAGTGACATGGTCAATAGAAAAAACAATTGAAAAGGATAAGGCTAGAAACAACTTGTTTAAGCGAATTTATTATTGCCATTTTAATACAAGGCGAAGAAAAAGTACCACAGATTTAAATAAAAAAAGGTCAAGAAACATTGATTGTCCAGCAAAATTAATAATAACTTTAAAGAAAGTTATACCTATATCAAAGTCTAAAGCCAATAATTAATTTAATAAAGTGGACAAAGAGTATCCTTGTTTATTAGAATTTCGAAACAATCACAATCATAGATCTGATGTTGGTGAAGCTCTACGTGCCAGACCTTTGGAGGACGATGCAAAAAAAGCTATATTAAATTTATTTGAAAGAGGGCATTCTGTAGCATCGGCTTATCATACGTATTGTACTACAAAAATGGAAGAATTGGGTGATGAGTATTACGATAAAATAGGCGATCGTCATTATTTTCCATCGAAAACTGATGTGCGAACTCTTGGGACTAGGAACTTCAGGCAGCAATATGGCGAGCGTAGTGGCCCAGAAATGCTAAAGAAATTGGAAGATGTATTAATTTCAGAAAATGAAAGAAATGGGACATTATTTAAAATATCTACTTTTGGCGAAAACCATTCAATTTCAATAAGCACACCTATAATGCAAAGAGCTATTAAACTACCTCAGGCATCGGAAATGATATTTGTGGATGCAACAGGAATATTAATTTACTAGTTATATGTAACAGTCTGCATATCTACTTGAGTGCTATCGTGCACGTTACATACAAAAAAAACGTTCGTCCGCGTTCGGCTCGCATCTTGACTGTTACATCTGAATATGCAGCCGGCATAGGTCATTTTAGACCCAAAGTATTAGTAATTATCAATACGGCTTATTTTTTTCCATGAGTACCCTGAAGTATGTGGATTATAATAAAAACAAGTTTACCAGTCTATCGATTTCCTAAATTAGAAAAAAATCAAAAAACTTTTTTTTCCGAAATTTTCGAATATTTCGAATATCAACACTCCCCCTACACGGTGGTATTTTATTTTTATTCCTCTCTACCTCCCTTCCATCGGGAAATATTGGAAAATTTGGGAAAAAAAAGTTTTTGGATTTTTTTTTCTAATTTGGGAAATCGATAGACTGGTGAACTTTTTTTTATATCAATCTACATACTTCAAGGTACTCAGGAAAAAAAATCAGCCGTATTGCCAATTACTTGTAGTTGTTACCCCTATCGTATGGTCTAATTATACTTAATTCAAATTGAAATAATAAAATATCGGGTCCGATCTTTTATATTGTTTAGAGTTTTCCACAACTGCCAAAAAGATTTAATAGTCTTCACTCTTTTTGTAAATACATTTATTCACTTATTTTCTTATTCCAAATGGGTTTTATAACCTAGTTACATGGAATAAGAATTATTAATACAAGTTATGAGCTTGGAGTTCCTAAAGAATAGCCGTTGTTTAATCGGGAGCGTTCCCCCAACGTTAAACAAAAACAGGCGCGAGCCGGCCTTTTCAACTTCTCAACTTTCATAATATAACATGTATTGTTTGTAACTTAATAAAGTTCCGCTTTTGTTGATTATTTTAATTTTTGGAAAACGAGCTTTTCACGAATGAACTTAAAAGTTACATACATTTTTTCCTAACGTTGTGTAGTATGATCATTTAAAAATTTAACACATTGGTTAGGCTAATGGAACCGCAAGGATCCGCAGTCAATATCACAACCTCACACACACACACACACAAAAATAACAGTGATGTGGAATAATGTAAAGAGTTGAAAACAAGGCATAGACGACTGATTTCTAGAATGGTACCTTCATACACCAAATTTCATAATATATTCATTAACACCGCTCTTAAATTGTCTAAATGACATTGTCAAATCTATTCCGGTAAAATTTTTTAAATTATCTTCTTATATATTATCTTACTAGTTAATCTTGACAACAGTAGCTGGAACGCTACCGAAACGTCGAAATAAAAAATAAAAAACATTATTGTGGTTTGATTCCCAGAAAAATAAGAGGAAAAAAAAATAATTTTTCATATTGTTGGCAAGTTTTACCATGGCCTCAAGTGACAAACTGAAGATTTTACTCTCCCAAACAATAAATAGGATCGTGTCAACCTTGAGGGAACTTTGAAAGGAATTGAGCACAATGCATTACTAGATGTCGATATGCAAATTTTATACAAGAAAATCATCATACCTATTCAATTTACGACGACCAGAGCTAGAGAGTTAACCACAAATTAATTTCCTACATCTAGTTGTCCTTATTTTTCTATAATCCGGACAACGATTATATTTCATTATATTTTATCATATTTCGTTAAAAGCTACGGTTGAAAGGGAGTTTTCTACGATAAAATGTTGGCTGGATAAAAAACTATTAACGGTTAACATACCTTTTTGTTATAACTCAGCTGGAGTGCCTCTATTCGCTCACTCATACAAACAAGCTATATATGCTTCCCCTCCATCAATACAACACTCGCCAAAAAGATCATTAAGTTACTTCCCTGATGGTAAGGGGCGCTGCTCATAGATCATACTCTTATTTCGCTCCCAAACTGTATAATACTATTTCTGAAACAATAAAATCAATGAAAAACATTAACCACTTTAAAGAAGAACTGAAAAAGCACATACTCCAGAGTAAGAGAAGTGAACTTCAGGGAATGTTCTATTAGATATATTATTATGGGAACTCTAGACCATACAATAGTATATTAAGGGTTGTTTACCGGTCGACAGCAATGTTTGCAGGCTAAACGTAGCGAAGCCTCCAATTTTGGTGGAGACCGGTATTACCCTTAACTTTCGAGATGCTTATACCCATTTTTTACGCGATCGTATTGAAATAAATTTCGAATGAAATAATTCAAATTTCTTCGAAATGAACGGAATGTCAAAAGTGACATTCATACATCTCGATCAGTTTAAAATATAATTTGCATTTTGGTGAAATTGTTTTTCTATTTATCACTTTTTATATTGTTATGTTCGGCTCTGTTCATTAAAAAATATAAATCTTCTTATTTTTTGTTTTCCTTTTGTGTAATGATTGGAGTAATATATTATTTAGGACAACTTAAATGTGTATGTAGGGCTAAGACGTCGGTAAGTAATTCACTTACCGACGTCTGAACGGTAAGTAAATCAATTACCGACGTGTTAGACTTAGAAACCAGTTAACAAAACCTACCGTCCTGACAACCGATGCTGTAAATGAACAAAAAAGATAGATCGCGCAAGAAAAATTACGTACTTTTGCTATATCGTTGGCTTGGTGTCTCGAGATTTCTTATGTCGAATTGTACTTGAGCTTACATTTTGATATTTTTTTGTTTGATATCGAAACGGGTATTCGTTCCTCGAATTCCGAATTCTATGTATGTAAGTGTATATTTTTGAATGTATATGTGTATATGTTAGATAGGTCGATTAGTGATGTAAGTTTTTAATATTAATTTGTTACAGGTAGATACGTTACTCAATTCAATTTAATTGCTTCTCGAAACAAGTGTTTTACACTTATCGAGTATTCATTTATTAACAGCTGAACTTATATTTGTACTATGCCGATATGAATAAATATTATTATTATTATAATCATTATTTGTTATAATATAAAAAACGTGATTATTTATTCTGCACTTTCTCGATATTTTCTAAATACATTTGAGATTGGTCTTCCCAGATAATAGATCCAAACTCAAGTTTAGGTCTTACTATTGAACAACATTTTCACAGTCTCAGTATTTAAGTAGTTTTTTTAAAAACTAAACCCATCATACGATTGGCACCGTTAACTGATTTTTGGATGTGTGGAATGAAAGACATTCGACTATTGTAAGTATCTCCAAGATCCTTCCAATTAAATATTTCTTGGCCTATTAAATAATCAATGATTATACAGAGTTCGGCTAAAGTCCGGGACCGGATATCGCAGAAAATATAAATTTTTGAAAAATCTTTTCATGCCACAAATTCAACGCCATTTTAAACTATAATATAATTAAACATACAGCTTGTCCCATTAATAATTTTGGATGCGACATCACGTGACCAAAAACAAATACCTCAATAACACAATAACAAGAAAAGATGCAACATTTGCTCTAATTTACACCCCCAGAATTATAATTATCTACTACTGCCAATTCTGATATGTTACCTGTCTTAATCGTCGTGGGACACCCTGTATATTAAATACTGTAACTTTGATAAAACTGGAGTAATTTCAATGGGGTTTGAGTAGGAATGTTGGGGAAACTTCTAAGATCAAGAATACATAATTACAAAATTAATTCATTTACATACATTTTTGGATTCAATGATGTTTTGACATGCGAAAATAGCAATTTTTATAGAGTCGGGTAGGAATCTTCTTTATTTTTTTAAAATAAAATTTGATACTCATGTGATATAAAGATTAATATCCAACGAACAAAATATGTATAGTGAAAATGTATAAAAGATCATTAAATTTTTTTCATACCTTTTTCCAATAAAAATATATAAAAATTAATTTATCACCTTTTATTTATTATTTACAACCTCAACCCTCACCAAAGATTGAAAAAAAATTCTGATTGAATATTTATATTTTTTTCCGCCGTCCAGCAGAGTCGCGCGGATGGGGAACACATACTTAGTTTACCGAATTTTTTACGGACCAACCATTGATCGGACGGAAAAAACGCAAGAGACCTATTTTATTGCAAAACACTTCTACACGGTGGTATTTTTCATTCTCCTCCACCTTCCGCCCAGTGCGAAATATTGGAGAGTTTCAAAAAAAAAGTTTTCTATTTGTTTTTATGATTTGGGAAATCGATAGACTGGTAAACTTTTTTTTATATCAATCTACATACTTTTAAGTACTTATGAAAAAAATCAGCCGTATTGCCAATTACTTGTACTTTTGGTCTAAAATGGCCCATACCTACTGGCCTAAGAACCATTCAGTATAAGTTTAACGGAATAACTTATCGAGAATGCCGAAGTCGTTGTCATTGTTGCAGCACTTTCCTTAAAATATACCAGTGAATGCGTGAGGTAGTTAACGTCTCTACAATGAGTTAACTTTTAATAATTTTATACTGAAATTGTGAATCAACAAATTTCCTTTTCATCGGTAATAACAATCGAAGATACCTATGTGAGTTTTTGTAATATGAAGAATATAGCAAAGCTGTCCATGAACGTAAAAATAAAATTACCAAGAAACCATGATTCTGACTGATGAAAAAAGATCATCTTTTTGAGTCAATTATTTTTTCTCCTTTCCAACTTTTATAAAAACTTTTCCTCCATTGCTTTATTTCTTCGTACCATAAATTCTCTTAGCTTCGGAGAGTAGTAAATATTTGTGACTGGCTAAATACTCTTTGACCAAAATGTTTGTTGAATTCAAATCTATTTTTAACATAATCATTAACCATTTTCCCTAGCCTGTATAAGTTACTAACATCTGCTTCAAAACATTCCACCATCATTATACTGTTCAAGACATTTAACATAATCGACATCAAGTTCTCACCGCAATTTTCAGCACTCCCATCAAATCTTTCTTCTTTTTTGGTAGGTGTCAATCTTCTCCAATTTATTAGATATAATTTATATCTTGTTATCGTGAGCAGCTAGCATTACTATAACTCAGATGATTTTATTTGATATATCCTTTTCCTTTATTTTTGCCATAATCTCGACGCTAGTTGATCTACTGCTCCTTCGTCTAAAGATTAATTTTTTTTTTTGTTTTGGACATTTTGTTTTCAATCTACTTCATAACTTGAGTCATCCCGGCGCCAATGCTTCCCTCAATCTAATTAGCAACCGATTCCTTTGGCCTTCGATGTGGATGTCGACGATCAAAGATTTCTCGTAACGTTCCTGCTTCTCTTGAAGGGATATTTTAACTTGATTAAAATAACATGCACTATACAATCATTGCCATAATCACGTCATTATGTTTCTATGCAAGAAACTATCCCCTACAAAACCTTTTTCATCTTTTGCAGTAAGTTTAAGTTATTTTTCCAAATTTGTTTACATTCAATAGCCCTTGTGATAGTTGGAGCATGGAGCATGCCGTAGTGATACACGATCTTAGTCATTTTTAGAAAATGAATATTTTTTTGTGCTTTTCCCAAAGCCTCGATTGGAATATCGTCATGAACGTATTAAGACAACTGTGATAAGTCATTTTCCAAGAGTGTACCTTGTAAATGTTAACCGATGTGGACGAGGAAAAACAAGGACACTTCATTTCAAGGGAGAAAGTGTAATTCATTGTTGATATCATTTAATTTCACTGGTAATAGAGATGATAATGTTTGCTATTGAGAAAAGTGCCCGAAACTTTCTTACTGCCTGTTTATATTTCCGTCTCACTATTATTTTTTTATGTCATACTAGTTCATAATTGTGTTTTTATTGCTTAGTTACCAACTATCTTATGTCGTACTTTATGCCCGTGCGGGCATAAAGAGAAATAATTTTTTGCTCAACTTATTTAATAACCATGTCGTAAGCTTCTTTATACTTTTTTGGCAACAGATTTACAGTTGCTTTCTTTGGTTTTTCAATAATTTCGTCAGGAATTCCAAAATCTTCGTTCATTTTGACGTCTACCTTTGACACATATAAAATTTATTGTGATATTATGACATTTACGTTTGTCAACATTCACCTATTAATTCAAACCGGATTTTTTAAAACACTGATTTTTATTGATATTGGATTGCAATAACGAACTAGTATGACATAAAAGTTTGTATGTACCGCAGGCATAAACACATGTGTATACCCTCGGGCGACTTACAAACCCTCGGGCCAGAGGCCCTCGGCTTCGTAAGACGTCGCCCTCAGGGCATAAACATCTATTTATACCTTTGGTACATAAATAACTATTATGTTCAAATTTGTTTATTTAATTATTGTTTTATAAATATGGGAGACCATGAAGTGTTCAGAGTGAGAACGCTGCATTTTTCCTTTGCGCAACCGTTATTTTTATATTATGTAGTTAGTTGGGTATGAGAGATCAATTATTAAAGTTATAAAAAAAATGATTGTTTTTATTTACAATTACTTCACCCAATTCAACCAATTTATGTTCAAAAAGTACCCCAGAGTATTTTACACTGCAACCTTTTGAACATGGAGGACGCGCGTGTGCTGGAAAAAAATTAAAAAGGCTATTGCGAGTTCACGGAAATTACATAATTTCAAGTCCCCATATTTACTGATATTTGAACGAAAAAATAGAAATTCAATTCTACTCTCCACCTCCTGAAGAGGAGGACTAAGATGGTTTGTTATAGCTCCAGTCATTTTTATCCTCCCAGATTTTTTTCAGGAAAACGCAGGAAAACTCTTCCGTTTTTCTGAAGTTATATTTTAACATACGAGAGATTTATAGTGTGAAGGTTATTATTTTACGTAAGTGTCTGTAGAAACTGAAAAAAATTACTATAGCCTACAATCGCCACAATACTTTCTTGGTGAATAATGTTGTCCATACAACTAGAGATTTATAAAGTGGAAATTTATGGTAAACAATATCTTCAGAAAGTTTAGGATGAAAATCAGATTTATGACTGGCATCTGGAGCTCGAATAAAATGAAAACTATATAACTTTAGGGTCGTCGTATAAATGTTATCGCTTTCACAGTGTCGGGGTAGCACGTTTTTCTGATAATACCAGCTTACTGGCCAGTTCTACATATTTTTTGATACATTTATTGCAAGCATTTTATTTAGGTGTTATCTAGTTTAGTTGTATGTATTTCAATTTTTCCTTAATAAACAGTCATGTGTCTCTTAGTTTTAAGCCTATTTCATATCAGCTGACCAATCAAATTGATTTAATGATTTTTGATTTCTATTATTTGACTTGAATATTTAACTATACGATATTTTTCTGATATGAAACTTTATTATTAATGTCTCTAAATACTGTATTGTTGTTTTTATCTCTTAATTGAAAAATTTTTAAAATTATTTGACATTTGTTTTTATTTCTCTTGCTAGGTCCTTTCTTCCGTTCGAGTTGACAAAACAAAGTTCACACCTAGTTAAATTCATAAATGTTTTCTG
>CAJUYI010001130.1:21932-66545 GCA_910591695.1 Galerucella pusilla
GCTAAATATGCAGTAATAAATTTTCGGAGTGTAGAATTCTTCTTCTAAATTGAGTTTGAATAATTCATATCAGCGTTAATATTTATTTTTACTTATAAAAGATCATTGAAACCGAAAGATAATGACTGATTTTTCCTTTGAAGCTACTCTTTCAAATCGTCGCTTTTGTCTGAAGAATAAACACCGTCTATTATTCCAAATGTTTGGAGATTTTTGTTTTGTATTTCCCTAATGATGTATTTTCTTTATACAGTTATATCAATTATTTGGAAGGCATTGTTAGTAGAATAATGTTCAGGGTAGATTTACCGATAACTTTAACAAGCTCTTGAAACGTGAAAAGTATAAAATTTCCTACAGTATGTGACTTCAGGCATGGATCATGAACAATAATTGCTTAAGCACTGCACTAATATAACAGGTAAACGATATACATGATAAATGATTTTGAAAAAGTGCTCCAGATGCTTCCACTCCTCAAATTCATTTCTTGGAAAAGTTTAGGGTTCAAGAGGGTTAACCTTCTCAAAATACAATTCAAATTTCGCGTAAAAATGCTAAAATAGTAATGGCTTTTGGGCAATCCAGATCACGTGACCTAATATGGCCGTCCAAGACAAACAATTTGGACAGCTGGTCAGTTTTGCAAGTTAAATAATTCAATGGTCAATTTTTTTTATATGGGCATCAACTACTTAGAATTATTAGCCCATCCACTCATGAATGTTGTTTCATTTTTTTTTCAAACATCTCTATAAAGGTTATTTGATCTGAGAAAGGTAAGTATTATTTTTACTATTCAAACTTTCTCTCATATTTCCAGGTACGCGTAGCTGCCGCCTGCTTATTGCATATTTGGGGCAAACAATCAGAATATGCTGCACTGTTAATGGGGTTTTACAGGTACTGCACAGTGGTTGTCTGTGTTCTCTCAGCATATAACATGAAGTAAGTCTTGTATGACCCATTCTTAGTCTGGTAATTATGGTTTGTTCCTTCCGACTAAAATCCTGAAATATGTTTTCTATTTCAATTGATGTTTTTTTCTTGAAGTTGTGTTTGCTTACTCATCCATTCCCTTTTCCAATTTTTCCCAATATTTTTTGCTTGAAGTGATTTTGTTGATCTTGGAATCTTACAGGTATGTCTTCAATTTCTTCACTATTAGCTGCCTGTTTGGCGGCTTCGTCTACACTTTTATTTGTGTTTCTATATGTATACTGTGGTATGACCTTGTGTTTCTTTCAAAAGCCTTAATAGATTTCATCACATTTGAGATTCTGAAGACCTAGTTTGGTGAGGCTGTCTTGTGGAGTTTTGGGAATTAGTCCCGTAGAAGAAACGATGACCGACACACTTTCTGTCCACGCTGCTACTTTCTCTATGTATTTGTCTGAAATATTGTTGTTAGTAGGTACAACTATAATATCGGGCCAGTTCTTCCTATCCTAGTACAGTCAAAATCAGTATTATTATTATTATCAGTAATAAGGCGTGTAGGTGTTAAATAATCCAAATTTGTTGACCAGCTATCTGATGGATGATTGTCGATTGTGCCTGCGTTGGTAATCAATTTTAGCTATGACTGAAGATCTCGAAGCAATGTATCGTCACTTTTCGTACTTGCCCAGCACAATGTTTGGATCTCTTATGACAAGTTTCTCTCAATAGTTGGTATTAATTATTTGGTCTTGAAATGTCATCATAAAGTATGATAACAATGTTCGATCAGAGTGCCACTTATATAATTATTTCTTGTCGTTATAGGGTTGATTAAGGTCTTGATGATGTCAACCATCAAGCGCTTTCTGGGACCACTCCGCCTGTTTGCCAGAATCTGTAACAATTTCAAGTTTCTTCTCAGGGTTTACAAAATATAAGGGGAAATATTTTTTATCTACCTCCGCGAACAGATCATGCAATTTGGATGTTTTATCTTCGCCAATTAGGAATTTTTGATGTTTGGATATTTGTTTGTGATTCAAATTAACTAACTCTTTTTTGGTAGTGTGGTCCTGATATTTGATGATGTCGGGTGGTGATATTTGTATTTGGTCATCATGGTACGACTTATTCTTCGAATATATTGCAGTCCTGTATTTGTCCACTTCAGAACTCCAAATGAGTATGTCAGGACCGGTAAAGCGTGGGTGTTAATTGCTTTGGCAAGATTTCCTGCCTTCAACTGGGATTTACCTATCTAGATATTTGATGTTTCGCACTATCCAAATCCAATTTGTATATTATATCACTGGAGATTTCTCATTATTATTATTATTGTCATTGTTATTATAAAAGTTCAAATGAGCCGAGGCCAAAGACCTACATAGCTCGAATAGAATATAAACTTTACTTATAATTACAATAAAGTGAAGTGGACAGAATAAATCTACAATGAAAAGGAGACAGTCTAGCACAGCTAGTTTGTAGGCATCATCATTGTTTGTGAAGTATACTGTGAGTATAATGTTAAAGCTTGACAAAATTTGACGGGAGAGAGTTGCGAATATTAAACACTTGATAATAAAAAGCCTTGCCGGCAAAATTGTTTTTTTTAATTTTAAGCGATGTGACATGTGGTGATATGTGACAAGTCAACAGCAAACTTCTTATAGCTTATTATTGAATCAATCTTTCCATCCCCGCATGCCAAACAGTTTATCAGTCTCAGAGGTTCTTCGTAAAAAGTTGTTGGTTTGTCGGTACCTTGCTTTTTAATACAGGTATGGATATTTTCAATAAATGTTCTCCCGAGAACGCTTTAGGGTCTTTGCGCCGAATCCGGATTGTCAAAGACTGTCTGCGATGCTTGTGAGAACAGCAGTGCGATCACGAAAACTCGATGCGAACAGTCCACTCGATATGTGTGATAACTCGAACCATATCGAAAATGCAATAATTATCGTTTTAAAATGGCGTACTCGTACATCGTACATCTGATTTGGTTCTTATATTCTTTCCACAAATATTTTTTGTATTTAATCATTCAAAACATCACATGATTTGGCCAAGGTAAATTAAAATTATGTACAGAGTGTAGATGATAAGAGTTTCTGCTATATTTGGAAATTCAGAAATTATTTGGTGATTATATTGGATTGAATTGGAATAGAATTTATGGAAAGCAATTGGTAGTTATTTTGAAATCTTGAGGATTCAAGTTCGATCCTGATGAATCTGAGATCATTTATATCAAGTTACTCTGTTGGTTAGGTCTTTTCGGCTTAGACTAATGAAGTTGCTATTAGGAACGGTTTGGATTTATTCGGTAAACATGAACTCCGGAGTTTCTTCGTATCTCAAACAGTACCGGGTGATCAGATAAGGGTAGCGAGCGGCCATATCTCATAAGATATTGGTCGTATGGAAAAAATCATGATAAAAGTCGCCAAGAGAAATTGCTGAAAATTATTTTTTCGAGTTCGTCAAACGTCCGCTAGAGGGCGTAACAATCAACACTAAATAGAAAATGGGATTTTTATAGAATTTTGCCTAATGAAGGTATATCGATGATATTATTTTCATATTTATTGACTATTCACCTGAATTTTTTGACTTAAATTTTTTGTTCTATCTAGCAAAATAAAGCGGTGGGGGGAGTTCAATTGTTTTTTTAAGCAAACCAAGATTTCTCCCGTTTCGCTTGACCGATTTTAACAAATTTGGGCTCATATGAAAGAGCATAATTTACACTACAAAACGCCTACTTGGTTTTCACTTTTTGACTTTCGTCTTCACCGCTAGATGAAATGGTAGCAAATTTTTGAGTTTTTTTCCCAAAAAAACTAATGTTATGATATATTCGTTTTTACATATTTTGAGAGAGGGGTGGTGACGCAGGTGATTTCATCTGACCAGTACCCGCAATTGACATCTCATTGAGTTTTGACAAACAACCACTTAATACCTGTACTTCTAGCATACTTTACCAGGATTGATTTTATTTTATACTGTGCTGTAATAAGCTATTTCCCGGAGTCATTCGAGTTCGTTAAATAATTTTATCTACAACTGTCATTTAACGGGTACGATTTGACACTATTTTCAATGTTATAATGAAGTATATTACCGCACTAGTGCGTTTTTGAATACATTACCGCACTAGTGCGGTAATAAGAATCAAGAAAAATATTATTACCATAATTAAATATTTAAAATGACACAGGAAGCTGCATTTTCAATATCCGAAGGAAGCTTGTCTCCGCTTGAACTTATTTTTATAGATTTTTGTTCATTCAACTTTGACAATTTGATGACATAACTGATTTAGGTATTTTATTTCCACAACTTTGTTCGTCTTTGTTGCTATGGTGCTATGATCTACAATACCTTATGTTTGCAGTCAATATTAATAACAATACGTTGGATTGCGGTTTTTTTAATAACATTTTATGATATACCGTTAATAATACTAATAAACAGTTATAGATAAACTTTTGTACGTAACACGTTAGATAGGAATTATTAACGCACGCATGTGACATTTGCACGACGAGGCCGTAGGCAGAGTCGTGTATTCACATAATGTCCATTTCTCACTAATTACGTAAATAACTATTACAGTAGTGAGTCCGGGAAATTTTAACTTCCCAGACTGCTTTGAAAAACACAATATTCATATTTTTTTAAGATTTCACTTCCAAAACTACAGAATCAAGCCTATAAAAACGAATTACAATTAATATAAATAGTAACTGTGTAATGTGAATTTCCTTGCAATCTCAATGTAGGAGTACCTTCAGAGACAGAATCTTCAGTAGACATGGTTTTGGCGGAGGATATAGTTAGTTGAGTGGTCTGAAGAACCTCTTAAAAATTTTACCCAATTTAAATCATCCTTGCTACTTTTGTTTTGTTTTCTATGCAATCTTCAATGTATTGTTTCGCAACAGATGAGCTTTTTCATGCACAATGACCTTTCAGTGTTGATAAATCAGCTCCCGCATTCGCCAAAAAAGTGGGAAACAATGCCCCGTATATTTATATGGGTGTTCCAACTCCAAATATTCCGCAATTCTTATGGGTGTCGTTCCAATGGTATGTATGCCCGCTCTTTGGGAAATATATTTTCCTTTCCAAAAACCCTGAAAAAGGAAACCTTCCTTCGTATATCTAGGTCGGAGCTTGACGTTTGCTCTGAATATTATTCCAGAAAGTTCATTCCATCATAGACGTCATTAAATACAGTGAATACCCGTTTTGTATTCGTCTTAGAAATGAAAATAGTTATAATAAGTTTGGTGTCACAATCTTAGGGTCATATTGTATAATTCTCCACGCCGGTAACCACCAGCAATGCCTTCCATTGCTATTACCTGTAACAATAGAGAGAATGGTTTAAAACTGATTGTCAAATTGATGGAATTTCGACTGACGAAACGGAGAAATTTATTTTTTGTGATTAATTGACACTCAGTATATCATCCAAGATGCACATTTATTCAAGTCTAATGGGAAGGTTAAACTTGTTTATCTTGACCAAAAGATATGGGGTTTGCTTCAAGAAACTATCAACTTCTTCTCTTGATTTGTTTTCTTCTTTTAATTTGTTTGCCTGATGACCAACTACTTGCCTTTTTGAAAAAGTCGTCGGTTTTGGTTATTCTGGAATACCATGACCTTCTTTTACCATTAGCATAGACTTGAGCATCGAATATTTCGCCGAAATTGTCACAGGATTCATCATTATGGAGATATTCGAGGAGTTCACCAAAAGGATATTCTCATTTATGTCGTCTCCCACCTTATAGTTTTTCTCCACTTGTTAAGCTTGTATTCCTTCTCCTACCGAGCGGAAGTGAACATCTAGACTTGTACTTTAATAATCCATTTGCCGGACTTGTAACGTGAATCACTATATTGAACTAACAAGTGTTAGACTATATAGTAGGTATGCTTTATGTCTACCAGGCCAATGTTAACTAGATCATCATATGTTAAGTATTAAACTGTCTAAAGATTCGACGTGTCGTCATCGCTGGGGGATGATGAAAAACTCAAGAATTGAATAATATACTTTTGCCTGTTCCGCCATGGATTGAATCGGGTATGTAAAGTTCGTCAAGATCTGTCTCTCCCACCCTCAGACTTGGAATATCATTCCCTAAATGAACAAATTGGCTTTACTGAGTAGGTGAACTGGTATGTGAACCAGCTACAAACTCACCAAAAAGACAAATCCTTCAAAATCCGTCTGTGTCGTTAAGAGGAAAATTATTCTCTTATATGATTGAGAAGCGTTTCGATTTAGTCTTCCTATGGACATTGATTTGCTCTCACCTGGTTGTAATTCCTCAGGAATATCTACTATTAGATCTTTCCAGTAGTCAAATTCTCTCTTCTTTCCGGCCTTACCTATTTCTCCCAATATCACATTGGAGCTGATTTGGCAAAAGAGTCCCCCAAGAGTATGTTCTAGTCTCTCTCTTCGCTAGTTCATTAGCTATTCCATTTTCTCCGATTCCAGTGTGGCCTGGACCCAACACTAAGGTGGTAATGCCGTTCTCGCCCAGTTAGTTGGGTTTTCTTAGGCATTCCCATAACATTTTAGAACTGATTTCTCTGGAAATTGAAGAAATCAAGATTATTATAACGAATGGTAATCAAAATTAAAACTAGTCCAAATTATCCTATCTACATGTGTGAATATGAAGCTATCCAGATTAAAATTGAACCATAGCCGATTCCCGGCTCATGAAATTGGTGTGGTGGGATCTCCCTATTGCACTTATTGTGATAACGATGGGATAGCAGATACAAATTATTTATTTTTTGAATGTGAATATAATAGACCTTTTTCTACAAGATCTACTTCAATATAATATACAACTACCAGCTTGTATCACATCTCTGTTAGGTACAGGAAATGAGGATATTTTTGTCCAAATAGTAAAATTTGTCAAGACAAGTGATATTTATATTTGATATACGTTTAGATTGAATATCCATATCAGATAGTATGTGGCGAATAGCGAGAGCTGTTGCCATTGCTACCATCACACACACACATAACGAGTCAATGGGCCTGATTCTATAAGGGAATGGTTACAACTTAACCAATCAGCTGAGTGGTAAAAAGCAAGATCAGTGATTAAGGTAACCACTTTATCGGATTTCGAATTCTATAACACCAAAGTGTTTAAATTTTTAACCATTCTAACCTCCAAAATGTGATTAGTCTTAACCACCCGGTTTCTCTGGTGGTTGTGTTTTAATAACTTTTGCTTTTCATTGCCAAAGTGATTATAGTGAGTGAAAACTGAAAAGCAGTGAAAAGTATATGATGAGGACTACGAAGATGATGATAACGACAACGACCTAGAAAACAATAACCCCCCATCGTTGTTGCTATTTGAAATATTTCTTGGAATTAAATAAATTATTTAATATTTAGATCGTGACATACTGACTGCCGGAAGAAACACAAGGGAAAGACTGATCGATTGATTTTCAAGTTACTATTGATTATTGTGATGTGAATATTTCATTAAATTTATAACATTGATTGAGAGCACAACTTTAATGAGCAAACAACAAATTGTTAAATAGAAAACAAACAAAAAAATAACATTAATAAACATTTCACAAACTAAACAGTGTTCACTGTTGAAAATAATTATCTAATAGCTGATGTAGTCTTGAAAAAAACAACAGTCAGTATTCGGAGTCTGAGAACATGTGCTCGCATAACGGCCGCATAACATAACCCCATCTAATTTGCAATTTGACGTTAATGCATTTCGGCGCAAGCTCTGCCAAAAACGCCAGAATCGGCCAACTTCGCATGATACATTCAAACTACTGTAATCACGGTGATTAAGCGTACGAAGTTTAATAACCGTGGTTAATTTTGGTTTTATAGAATCCGAAACATGCATGGCGTGACTAGACGAGTGATTAAAATTTTATCCCTAACCACGTTATTAGACTAATCACTCTTTTAACCACTTTCTTATAGAATCAGGCCAAATGTATGTGATGGTATTTCTTTTGTCTCAGCACGATATGAAATATTTAATTTTATACCTAGGCTTACAAGTCTAAGCTAGTCTTAGCATTTAAATCTAAAAAGTTTTCAACCTTTTTCTGCCAGATGTATTTACTTGTAACAATATATTTAATTTCCTTTGATCAAAAGCAGTACCAACTAACTTTTCTTTCCTTCATAGCAATAAGGAATTTGAAATATTTTCATTAACATTTAATATGAATTTTTTGGTCAATATTGATTGATATTTATAAAGGCGAGCATTTTCCGCATTTTCGTTGCATAGAATAAATTACCAATTTTATCAGTCTCTCGAATGGGAAAACACTACGTCAACTGTGACAGACGTTAATAAATAACATCTCGAAGAATAGAAATAAGGATTCTTAGCCGTCTGCCTTTTTGTCGCTGCTACCAAATAAATAAGATTCGACAGATACGATTTTTAATGGAATTCCATAAAAGCATTATCATCTAATTAATTACTATGTAATCGAAATTATTTCAAATGTGAGTCCGAGGAACATTATACCCACACTACACATTTTTAATTATATTCACAAAATGACAGACAATGATTGACGTGTTATTGAAGAATCAAGTGAAACAGAACTATAAAATTATCACGGAATATTAAATATAAATTACAGAAGATGCACTTGATGTGACGTTTGAGGAACAAAAAATAAACGAGATGTGACTTTTGGCACTTTAAGCACTTGTGTATACCGTACCGTACACCAAGGTGTTACGAGACCTGCTCCTTTATGCGTGATACTGCCTGTCAGACTGACTTTAGTTCAGTTAAACATTATTTCTTGAGCGTTAAACACGTTATTTTAGTTATTTTCTGCGCTTAAACAGTTTTTATCATGAGATACATGTTTTATATGCAATGAATTATTATCGGATGGTGATGTTGTAGAAGTTAGGCGTGGTCTACAAATGCTAGCTGTTGGAGTTAAAAAATAATATACCATTGCCAATAACGACTTTATTACCTCCAGCACCCGATGATCTACTGAACACCATCTTTTGCAATTGAACGAAATGTTGTGGTGGCAAATGTGGATGTAACAAAATTGGGTTAAGATGTTTAAAAAGTTTGTGGACAGTGCCGCGGCTAGTCATGCTTGAACGCAGAGTCAACAAATGATGAAAACAATGAAGATGTAGATGTCAATATAGAAATGAGTCCACTCGACGTTTAATCAACAACTATTACAGATAGAGAAGCTGAAGATATCGACAATGAATGAAAAAAATTATTTATTCTTGGATGAGAAAACCTTTCATTGAATATCATAGACGGGGAAACCATGGAAAAAAACGAGCCTTGCATTTTACCGCATAGGTAGCTTTCACAGCGCTCTACTTCGAAAACGGTTAATTATATTGATTATAATGAAAATGCAAGAAACATTTTCTGTGAGTAATTTTAATAAAACCTTAAATGGCTTGACTGATAAGGTACAGTTGGTTCAAGAATTGTCAGACGTTGATTTCGACCGACGGCTGGAATTTTGCGAACGGCTAACGGACATCTGTAATGTCGACGAAAATTTTACTCCTAACATAGCTTTTTCCGATGAGGCAACTTTTTGTTTAAACGTAACAGTTAATCGACATAACTCAAATATTGGTCAAATGAGAATCTTCATTAGATTCATTGGGCACATAACCAGCATCCACAAAAGTTGAATGTTTGGATGTGTATTGTCGAAAATAGACTTATTGGCCCATTTTTTTCAATTTTAAAAACACAATGAACTTCTCTTTGCAACGAAACAGTTCTACCAATCACTAATTTTACGAGAAAAACTGACATGATAAAATCGCGATACCGAAGATGGAGTGATTTTATCTAATGTTAGTTTTTCGAGCAAATTTAGTGATTTGCAAAACTTTGAGTTGAAGAGAAATTCATCTGATAATGGAAAAGCTCGAGTGTTTTTTGGCAAGATAAATTAACGACAGAATATTGAAATTATAAGTAACCAAACTTGCGACTCATTGTCATTGTGTAAAAGTGACGTCCGCTTACTAGATATTGAGAAAGAGAAGTTTTTATCCGATAAAAAAGGATGCACCTTTTTTATCGATGTCAAAGTGACAATAACATTTCCAGGTATATGACATTTTTAACATTGGAGTTAATTTATCGACGGAAACTTCAATGGTGACAAGTATTTGGATCTACTAAATAACAAAATTATTCCTGCACTTCAACAGAATGGGCAATTACCACAAAATGTTTGGTTTCAACAAAATGTAGCACCTCCCCACTATAATTAGACGGGCTAGGGATTTTCTGGATCCTAATTTTCCAAATCGATGGATTTGGACGTAGAGGATTCATAGAGTGGCCCGCTCGTTCTTCGGATCTTAGCCCATTAGATTAGATTAGATTTTTTTCTTTTGGGTTATCTAAAATCACGTGTTTACGTTAGACGACCTACAAACTCACAGGAATTGAGACAAAGAATTATGGATGAATGTGAACTAATACATGGAGAAGTCTTGGAAAGAGTGAGAATTTCTCAATAGGATGGCATATTGTGAACGGCGAGGATTTTGAACATTTGAAGTTATTTTGTTTCTCATTATTCTAAAATAATGAAATGTACACCTATTGTACAATTAACAGTCAGTTATTCCTCGTTTTCACAATTTTTTTTACAATAAACTCAGTATGTGATAATATATATGGGGTGTCCCATTTGAACGAAAGAAGTTGATGGCATTTCCGGTTGAATCAGAAATATATTATTAACAAAAAATGTACATCAGATGCATTTTGTTCCATTGCACTTACCTGCAAATTTTCATAAATATCATTTTTTTCGTTTAAAACATATATACTTGGTTCCATACTTTATCCCAGCCCCGTAGGTATATGTTGTACTGTGAGCGGACATATTAGAATGCAAAGTACTGTATCTTGGAAACTATTCTTCGTAGACACTTACAGTGAAAAATAGTATAACTGAAGTATCCAAAAGAAAATGCTTTTCAAAACTAAGCGTTATTTGAGTATTTTTTTGTTTGACACTTTTCACCAATAATGCATATTATCACCAATTTTTACTAGCTGCTGTCCAACATCAATGCCATTGGAGTCTCAATGTGTGGTGTACCATCCTGGGCATAACTATTATAGTTCCCCATTTCTTCGATTGATCACTGAATGATGCCAAGTTTCTTGATTCTCTGATAAACTAATTTGTTTAAACAAACATACCGTAGCGGGGCGAAGACTATGACTGTGACGTCACCGCATATGAAAGATAATGTGCACAAACATTACGCTTCTGACTGTAACGTGCCTCGCGTAGGATTTATTTTAAGTTTATTTTGTATTAGGTACTTCATACAAAATTTTTGTGTTAATAAAATTGAATGTGTGGACCTAATTTTAAAAAAGCAAACTCATTTAATCTTCCAGAAGTGGACTTGCTAATGATTATGTAGTTTTTCAATCAAAAACACGAGTTTATTATATTATAATTTTATACTATGTGACAAATCGTTTTTGGCTACTTTTGGGTAAGGAAGGTTGAAAATGTCAATATTTTCATGAATACATGCTCTCTCAAATGATATACAGGGTGATTCCAGACGTTTTATTTCATTCCTGGAGCGCTATTCTGTAACTCATTTCGGAGAGAAATCGGTATCGGTAAGACTCAGTTATCGACAGCCGTCGGTTAGTCACATGTGCGGTATTCTGTATACCTTTTCACCGACCGATATCGCGAATTCGAGTCGATGAGAATCGGTATGTCTACCGTGATCTAATGAGCCCCACGGTAACCGTTATCGATCTCCGTTGAAAGGAAATTTTCATTATTTGTTGATGTTTGGCTGGGATTGCGGATTATTTAAGTGACTTTTTAATATTTGAAGAGTAACTATATTGTGTATAGTGTCTAATCTAGTGTTTTATAAGTCCTTCCCATCTTTTACACAAAATTTCCCTTCAGTAAAATTTGAATGTACTGAATCAAATGATCCCTCTGAGCGGTATTATAACGCTGAGTTTTGATAGAACAAGAAACTCCTTTAAAATAATCAATATCTGTTCTTATCCTATCTTTGAAACTTAAAAAAAAGAGATATATGTTAACGCCAGATCAATTCTTCAATGCTAGTTGACTCTTAATTTCGAGTTTTTGAAGTTGTTAACAGTTAAAAAATATGTCACTATCACTATCTATTATCCTATTATCTAATTATATAACCCTACTTTCCAACGAAACTAAAATATAACCTTTAATCTTCTTCTCCATTTTTTGGGCTATATCCTGAGGAACAATTTACCCAGTTAACCTCTAATCTTCAACGTGAACTTTTGTTTGTTTACAAATTTGACAGTTTCCCTCATCGCTCATTGGCCACATGTACCGAATCGAGTGACGTCACTTCTATACCGATAATTTTTGGTTGCAATTCCGAGCGTCGAAAACAGTGGCATACAGAATAGCGTTATATTAGCCCCGTCGGCAGCGCAACCGATGGCTGTTGTTAACATACCGATACCGACGACTGTCAATGCCGCGTACAGAATAGCGCTCCTGGTCTGGTGGACAAAGTTACGGAGGTCACGCTATAGGTTACTCAAAACTTTGAATTGTATTTTATTAGCAGGAATGGCACCTGAGCATAAGCTAAACTCAAAATGCTACAAAGTTGTTTGAACTGTTTTAGAGTTTGAAAAAATAGACGAAGCTGAGTGTTATTGTCCTGCTTCTGAGGAAGACTGTAAGCATGTTATTGCTTTTCTCATGTGGCACCATCGTAGGAGGGAGGAACCGTCCACTACGGAGACAGTGTTATCTTTATCATCAGCTTAGACCTTTAAAAAGTTTATAGCTACCATGGTCTTTGGAAAGAAAAAAATCAAGCGTTGATCAATGACAGTCTTTCAGAACACCTTGAAGGAGCAAAAAAAAGATAAATTACGAATGGTAGGCTTAGATATTACAATACTGAAAACGTACTTAAGATTCTTCGAAAACAAATTTAAAAATTCTGTACTTCTGATTGAAGTGAAATGCAATCTTAAAAATACACCAACAAAGTATGTTGACTTATCAGTGCATGCTTCGTGTCTTTTTATGCTTTTCTGCCACTGGTTCCGTTTTTTTGCATCCTTATTGATAGAAATAAATGTTTTGTTAGATGTTTTAATCATAGTACTTCAACATTCTGGAACCGCACAATATTCATAGCTTTTTTACTCTGGTACTGGTCCATTGTGTCGAATAATTTAAATTATTTATAAACGTCCTCATCCCACAATCATAACAGTGTTTAGAGTTTGCTAAAACGTATCATAAATAATAAGCATATATAAGCAAGCAAAATACCTACGACTGTTAGCTGTTAGCTAAGTAGGTAGTCATCTAAACGAAAACCGATCAGCGCGGTATCCGCTGTCTGACCGAGAGATTTCATATGCGATGACGTCACGTCAGAATTTCGGAGGGGAGCGCTGTTTTGTAACTTAAAACTGCCCCAGGCTAGAGCACTCCACCTCAGGGAGTGGTATTCGGCACCAATTAAACTATTTTATACGCTATCACTGGGATGGGGTGTACAATTAATATTAAATTGGACGCCACCAGCTTTTTAATCGAACGAAGCAATTAAAACAAGAAACAAAAGGTGGAAAGTTGGAAACACCTTGTAAGAAATTAAATTTACGTTACTAAAAAATAAAATGAATCTACTTATTCCCGAACACGTTTATCCAATTCAATAATTATTGAATAATCAATACAAAGAATGAAATAATTATTTATTGAATTATTTGAAACTACATAAATTGAATATTTCAAAAATTAACGAAAAGAATACCAATTGTAATTAACACGCCAAATCCAAATCTTACACACGCAATAGATAAGACGGAGGAACTTATCTTAAAGGACTGAGGATGTTTGCAGCTCTTAGAGCGATGGCGGCAGTGGCGGTTATCTCTTCGGCAGACTGTGGCCTCGCGCAAGGGACAGGAACGAAATAAAGGTGTCTTGCTGGGAATTTGCCTTGAACTTGTCTTGAAAATATAACTTGCCGTAAACTTCCCGGCTGCAGAGCTGCGGAAAAAAGAGAAAACAGGGATGAGGAACTAGAAAAGAAACATTAGGAAGGAACGAATAAATAGAACAGATCAGGTAAAAAAGGAGCTTATGCTATAGCGCATACAAAACCCGAACTCCACGTGTCAAAATACAACTTAACAGTGATCTGTTTTATTCTATTCGTTTTGTTCCTCAAATACACAAAAAATGCAAATCAGCAAATAAGCAATGAAAAAAATAGATAGCTGTAAGCACTAAAAAATAACCTAGAGAAAATACAATAATAACTTACCAACCAGACAATATAGAAATTGTTCACCAAAATTAAAAATAAAATATAATTACTGTTGCCTTCTGTGGCAGATAGAGGAAAAGAAAGAGTCCACTCGAAAAATAGAAATTTCGAACATCAACAGACATAAATGGAAGGGGAATTTGATAAAATGTTTTATTTCGGAGTGGCTAATGCGACAATGAAACGGCATGATTAGAAATTTAGTAGAAATTTGGGAGGAAGTGACTAATGAGCCAAAAAATTCACAAAATGAAATAGGTTTTTAGACGAAAAACGTAACAGCTGAACAGCATGTTACAGTTTAATGTTTATAATTGTTTTTAGGCGTCTTAGAAGTCTCGCTGACGTCTAATTTTTTGCACAGAGCCTAAAAATGATGTGCTCTTCCTAATGGTGAAATAAAAAAAATGTAAATGAGCCCATTATGGCAAAGTATGTTATTGTAACTGTACTATACGGCTGCCCAGCTCATTTTTCTATAAATGTGCTAGAGCATTTAGATCGGATAATATATCAACAGAGGTGGATTGAACGAGGTAGTCTATTTCCTTGGCCATCCGATCCCCAGACTTCACCAGCTGGGACTTCTATCCATGGGGCTAGCTGGAGTATATTACTCAACAAGTTCGACCAGCTATGAAAGGCGACATGAAAATATGAATACAGAAGGCCATTCGTAGTTTCTCACGAAAAGAAATTCAAGCTGCTATAATGTCCGCGCATTAGCGGCTCCAAAAATGTATTGAATGCGATGAAAGACTGTTAGAACATATTATGAGTAGGCATTAGTTTTATTCAAAGCCGGACTATTTTTCAAAAACTATAAAATCGTGGATAATTGATTGTTAGAAAAATACAAACAAATAAGAATAAAAACTGGTGTGTCGCTATTACTTAAACTTAAATCTCCATGCTATATTTTGGGCTAGGAATAAGATATCGAGCTACGGTTTTCGATAGTCCAATCAAGTATTACAGTACTACATTCTTAAGGAAAGTAATATTGTTGCATTAAGTTTTCCAGATTTTGACAATTTCCTGTTATTATTAAAAAAATATGCTCTAGCAGCATAACTTAAAACCAGATTAGTTATGAAAATATTTTCAAAGGACAGTGAGCGTTAAACTAAGAAGCCACAACTACTTCCCGAGAAATAGGTCCCGAAATATATTGAATTACACTTCAAAGTTAAACGGGGCTGGTATATCTATGAGATATCTAACACCAACCATTCTGGTTTGCAATTAGAAGGGACAACATCACCCCAAATAGGGGAGATAATCCTCTCGAAGGTCACAATAGGCCTTCAAGAGAAAGTATTACAATGGCCAAACACATTTGTAGTCACGATAGGTTGAAATGGGCCATGAACACCTTTTCACCTTTCAAGGCACCAGGAGCAGATGGAATTTTCCCAGCATTGCTCCAGAAAGAACAAGACGAAATTCTACCGCATCTGGTTAGAATTAGTCGAAGCAGCTTAGAACTGGGTTATATACCTGAAGCATGGAGAAGGGCAATAGTTACCTTCATTCCAAAAACTGGGAAAAGGGACACAACAAACGCCAAATTCTTTAGACCAATTAGTCTAACATCGTTTGTACTCAAAACGATGAAAAAGGCTATTGATAACCATATTAGAACGGGAATCCTAGAGAGACTACCTCTCCACCCATGTCAGCATGCTTACCGGGCAGGCAGATCTACGGAGACTGCACTGGTACAACTGACGGAGGATATCCGAGGTGCTCTAGACAACCAAGAAACTGTAGTATGTGCATTTTTGGACATAGAAGGAGCTTTTGACAATACTCCACATGAGGCAGTCAGAAGAGTATTGAACAGAAGAGGTGTAGACAGCACAACATCCAAATGGATGTCGGAACTGCTCACCACAAGAATAGCAGAGACGAGGACGAGCAAAGACATTGTCTCCATCTGCACTACCAGAGGATGCCCACAGGGAGGAGTAGCATCCCCATTAATGTGGAGTCTGACGGTTGACGAACTCCTGTGTGGTTTGACGGATCTCGGAATATCCTGCCAAGGATATGCCGACGATATTGTCATAACAGCCGGGGGGAAATTCGAAAACACCCTTTGCGATATCGTACAAAAGGGTCTAAGCTATACAAATAGCTGGTGTAGGCAAGTGGGACTTAGCATCAACCCCACTAAAACAATCCTGATAGCCTTCACTAAGAAAAGAAAACTCAACCTCAAAACCATAAAACTTGATGGGAACGAGATTAAATGGAGACAAGAAGTCAAGTATCTAGGTTTAACTTTGGACAGTAAACTCCTGTGGAACAAACACGAAAAGGAAATTACATACAAGGCAAAAATGGCTATAATGGTGTGCAGAAATCTGGCAGGAGCAAACTGGGGCTGTAACCCAAAAATCCTAAGCTGGATGTACACTGCCATAGTGAGACCAATCATCACTTATGGACCTCTCCAAAATTCAAAGACTAGCCTGTATATGCATTACAGGAGCAATGAGAACATGCCCAACGGCAGCCATGGAAGTGATTCTCAACCTCACCTCTTTACATATGGTGGTGGAAAGTGTTGCAGAAAGAACAAGATACAGACTAAGTAGAGAGGGAATCATTGAAAAAAAACACCCCCCCACTTCTTAGAAATCAGACAACCTGGGACATGCCACAAGACGGTATGATGAAAAAATATAACTTTTCAAAGAAATTCGTTACGAAATGAGCAACAAGAAGGAATGGGATCCAAATACCATTACCAGACTTGGAAAGAATGCCATTCAATGGTACACAGACGGCTCAAAAGCAATAGAAGGAACTGGGATAGGAGTGTTCGGGCTAGGAACCAAACACTCTGAAAGCTTGGGAAAAACCCCAAGTATCTTTCAAGCGGAAATCCACGCCATAAGAAAGTGCGCCCAGTTCAATATTGATAAAGGATACAGAAGACAAAGGATTATCATAATGTCGGATAGTCAAGCAGCCATTAAGGCACTGAGCTCTTGTGTAATCAGTTCCAAAATGGTGTGGGAATGCCTAGACAAACTCAATGAACTAGGCGAGAACAACATAGTCACCTTACTATAGATTCCAGGACACACTGGAATAGAAGGAAATGAAATAGCAGATGAACTAGCAAAGAGGGGAACTGAAATACCTTTCTGGGGGCCCGTACCCTTTTGCGGAATCATCCCCAATGTAATATTGGAAGAAATAAGTAAAGCCGAGAAAAAGAGAAGATCTGACCATTGGAAAGATCTAGTAGGGCTTATACAATTAAATACTCTTCTGGGTGACTACAACCTGTTGAGATCAAAAGAATGCATAAGTCAAGGGATCCTAACGGGACATTGTCGCCTGAATGGGCACCTGAAAAAGCTCAAAATAGTGGAGGAAGAATAATGCAGATTTTGTGGAATGGAAGAAGAAACCTCCATCCACATACTTTCCAACTGCACAGCACTCCAGAATCCTAGAGCACAGCACCTGGGAGATTACTGGATAGAAGAGGAACATTTGCCTAAGCTGAAGCCTGCAGATATCCTAAAATTCCTCCGGGAAATAGGATTAAAGGAACTACTAGTTTCTGATACTTTCCTCAGAAACTGAGTAGAAGTAAGGGGGCACAATAGATCTTTTAGGTCTCAGTGAATCCCAAAAATCACTCACACTCACACACACACACACACCCTCGGTTTCGGCGTATTTGCGCCTCATCAGTACAAGATATATGCTCTCCATCCGCGAGCTTAGCAATATTCAGTCAGACATTAGGATCATCCACAAGAAAAAAAATGAAGGAATACATAAGTGCAAGAATCCCTATATATAAATTTTTTCTGTCTCCATTGAAAATGTAATCGAGAATGTTTTCAAGTAATTTGTAATTTTGATGTTTCTTGAAAGTTCGTGCCATTTTAAACATCTTATACCTACATACCATTATACATCTGTATTTTATTTATACCTGTACAAAAGCACGTTTCTGCTAATAAAAAGTGCTTGTGCTTCCGCTCACCTTTCCAGCATAGCAACAACTACCTACAACTAAGACCTGTCTATAGTAAGATATCTCCTGATCGAGTATGTCAGGTATTTGTAACAGTTAGGATATTTATATAACATATTCTGTTTTTTGATGAATTCATCTATAATTTGCCTTTTAATTAACGAATTTTGTTATTTGTTTATTCCTATTGTTCTGATTGTACCTAGTTTTCAAGCTGAAACTGGAACAGAATGTGGATAACAATAAACAATCAACAAGAGCAAATAAGAACGGTAATCAGAGAAATTAATTGGGACGCTGACGCTAGCAGCATTATATCCTGGAGAACAATAAGGAGAATTCTAGGACTGTACTTATATTGGAAACCATCACCTACTTTTGATGAAGTTTTCAATTTGGAGATGAACATGTTTGTCAGACAATTATCTACTTCAGACCATATAGATGCAGTGATATGAATACAGTAGCCAAATATCCAGTAGCCGAATTTAAATTCCAATATAACATCAACTCCGTTGTCTCTAGGTTTATCAAATAATTTGGACTCATTATTAAAATTATACTATAGAAAACTAAAAGAGAAATAGTTACAAACTGAAGCTCACATTTTTAAGAGGATGTCACCATAACAGAAAACATAAAACAACAAAAGATATATGGAGATGGGGGAAAATCCTCAACTCATCAAACTGTCTGGAGGTTGATCAGTTTGACGTTTCTTCAAACCTGAATGTCATTACACTTTTATTAAAATAACTTTTTTTATGTATGTGTGGTTAAAATTTTGAAATCAAATAAAATAGACTACTTCTTGTACATATAGAAAATTAGCCACTATTCAACAATTGATTTTTAATCATCTATTGTTTGTAGGGTAACGACTGATAAACAAACTCAAACATGAGTGCATGTAACAAAACCAGATTTGAGCGAGTCAAAATATGAAATGTAGACAAAAACGCATATTAACTGAAGTTTTCCGAATGAATCGAGAAAATTAACAAATTAATTGTGTTTTATGAAGTTTCTTAAACAGGGCTCCAAGATTACTCATATGCTTGTTTCAATAATCACAATATAATCGTATAGTCGTCTATCTACAACACATCAATCGTGAACTATATCATCCATATTAGTGAAAGGGTGTTTGGCATTTTCACACAATTCATCTTCCGACTCGAATTTAACCCTTCACATTTTGCAAAAACAAATGATAAACATTTCAAAATAATCAACTATCCCTCATTCAATCAATAAACCTGGAATTAACATTTGGAATATTACATTTATGTTTATCTCTCCAGTATAATTGACATTGTTCAAAAACTCCGAATAAAGTAGCATGTTTTTATTTGACCAGATATTTGTAAAATACTGATTCAATTACGTTCACATTCATTGCTAACAAATAATGTTAAAGTAAAATAAATATAATATATTTATGGTAACATTCTAGGGATTAACCGACAAAACATTGAATGTATTTTAACAAAAACATGGTTTTTTTATATCGTTATTATTTGGTATTTGAAAAAAATTATCAATTTCCATTTATTATTTTTCTAATAAAATAGTTATTTATCTATTGAGAGCGATGAGTGAGGACTTACTGTTCGAAAGCAAGGGTTAACGCGCGATAATAATAATTCCACTTTTAGCTCGCAATACATATAACATTTTTTCCTACAATCACATAGGAAAGTTGTCTTTATTCATACGCGTACGGAAAAAAAACTTATCCGTACGTGTACGGTAAAGCTGTCAAATGTATAATTTTTATTTAAATTGACCACTAACAAGCTGTCAAATTTATATTTTTGGATTAGATTTACCTATGTAATATCTAATTTGAAGCGATCTATTTGAAAAGTGAAATGTTTGTCATTTCCTTGATTAAAAAAAATTTAGGGTGCGGTCGAGGGTCGAGCCCGCGTACTCTTCGTCAGAAGTCCGATGTTACACCAACTAATCCAAATCACCTGTTAAAATAGTAGGAAAATGTAATCGTCTTGAATGGTATTCATGATAAGTATAAAGTATGATGAACAATAATAATTTCACTTTCAATTTCTATAATTATCCAACCAATTAATAATTGTAATAACCTACCTACATCAAATAGTTAAACTACTTGAATTTTTGTAATTGATGATAGTTATTGATAATTATGAAATCAATTAGGTTGACTTTAATTGTCACATTTTGTGTATTAATATGTCAGATGTTGATTACACATTATTTGGTAAAACTGTACATTACTCGTGCGAAAGTGATTTTTCCCACTCATGTGAAAAATGTCACTTTCCGCACACGTTATGTAATATACTATTTCTACAATCACTTGAATATACAGAGTGTAACAAAAAGGCAGATCATAAATCATACCACATATTCTGGGGCTAAAAATATCCCGATCCAGCCCAAGTTACCCTAGTACAAATGTGCATGGGAAAAAAATTACAACCCTTCGAAGTTATCAAATGAAAATTGATTTTTTCCAATATTTCGACAGTTGTTCGACATATTATAATGAAAGTTGACAAGTGACTTTCTTTATAATTAGAGCATCTTAAAAAAATTAAGGAATTATTGCACCCTGTTAAAAATTGATGGGAGTTGAGATCCCCTAAGCCCCCCCAAAATTTTTGTGTACGTTACAATTTAATGCTTATTGTGGCACCATTATTTAAATATATTATTTTTGAAACTTTTTTGCACCCTAGTACTTTTCACAATTATCAGTTTTTATCGAGATACGACCTATTTTTCATTATGCTTCAAATATTTCGAGTAACAAAAATTGAAGTCAATGAAGTTTTTTGAGCGTCCCAAATTTTTGATTATTCATTATAATATTTGAAAAAATCTATTTTCATTTGGTAACTTCGAAGGGTTGTAACTTTTTTCACATGCACATTTGTACAAGAGTAACTTGGGTTGGATCGAGTTATTTTTAGCCCCAGAATATGTGGTATGATTTATGACCTGCCTTTTTGTTACACCCTGTATATTATAACTAATAAAATTGATAAATTCATACTTCTTACTTCAAGTACCTGTCAAATACTTTATAAAATTTTAAACGTATAATTATTATTGTCAATACTGTCAATGTACTTCTTCTTATTCAACAATTAGAAAGGCCTCAGCTAGCAGGGCCATCTGGCCAGTATATGCAAAATATTCAGAACGTGGCACAATTGAGCACAAAAACACAAAAAAATTAATACGGTAACATCGCAATCACACTAATTAATTACTTAAAACATTAAGAACATAACAAAACAGCGATTTATTAGATTGTAAAAGATTTTCAGAAGACAAAAACACTTCCTAGCCAGGTTGCTCTATGATGTCACTGTCACTGTCAATACAATGCACTCTTTCTTTATATTACTTTGTGCACTAGTTGCACCGAGTTAGTTGCACCTGTGCTCCTCTCAAATAAAATGTATTTTAGTGAACACCTTAGTAA
Source organism: Galerucella pusilla (assembly GCA_910591695.1). Lineage (NCBI taxonomy): Eukaryota > Metazoa > Arthropoda > Insecta > Coleoptera > Chrysomelidae > Galerucella > Galerucella pusilla. Next base: position 43,779 of record CAJUYI010001130.1, read on the forward strand.
ACACTAACTGCACATGCGTCGTAGTGAATTTTGAGATTTGATATTGAATTTTATTTCATAACAATCCCCAATTTTTGTTGTGATGTCGGATTCTGAAGCTGAACTGGTAGATAATAATGGTAGTTAACATGTCACATAAATCAGTTGATTTAAATTTACATTTATATATTTTAGGCTTTGTGGGATGGACCATGTAATAATTTTTCTGATTTTGACTCTATATAAACAAAACACAACACCATAACCTAAAGGTGCTTGTTGCACCAAGCTCGAGGATAGTGCATGAGGGGGAAGGGAAAGGTTGTTACTGTTACACCGGGGCTTCATGAACGATCTAAAAAGAAGGATCTAATTCTATGTTTCATAATCCGGAGTAGCTCCAGTGTTAGTCCAAGCACCAAAAAGAAAGCATGTAATTATGTTTGTAGTATCGGTTGTTATGGGCAACGAGGGTTTTGCAATTTTTTACGCTCGGCGAGTGTAGAGTAACTCTCCTCAAGGAACGTCAACTTTCCGTTGTAAATGGCAAGCGAAAAAGCCTACTTTTCAATGTGATTGTAGAAAAATACTTTTTTTGTTACATTTAACAAAAATATGTCACTGCAAATAGCAACATGAGCGTTGCCATTGGATCACAATTCTGTTGTCCTATTTTCAAAGAATGATTTCTGGTCATCAATAGAGTAGAACGTTCCCCGGGGATCGTTCCTTGATTCTGTTCAACTGCTTTCCTCTTAGGATCATAATAACGTATTCTGAAGCATCAATGAGAGACATGGAAAGGAAAGAAAGCCACAGAGATGCCACATTTATTGTTTTTTATTTGAAACTCTTGACAATTTACTAATACATATCTTGTTATATTTTAATAAAAATAACAATTCAGTGAACATCATGGAACATCAAAGAAAAAAAAATCAAATCCAATTACATCTCGCTAAAAATAAATGTTGTATACAGGAAAAAAATTGTGAATCATTGGGATGCAGCAAATCTGCAAAAATATTGTTCCAGATGGTCCTGATAAGGACTGGAAACATTGGAGAAAGGTATGTAAGCACTGAGAACATCCCCACAACAGACAAACAAAAATATAAATAATTAGTGAGGTTCATTGTTATGGATCACCATTTTTATACTAAGCGGAAAACGTACATGGCTGTTACTGGGGGTGTCGCACTACTTTATTTTTCACCTGATGATTTTCCGGCAATCGAAGGAAAGGTTTTTAATATCAATTACCATGAAACGTGAACTTTGCGTTCAGCCTTTCAGATTTTATATTTATCATTGAGTTTCTTCAGAATTTTGGTTTTTGGTGGAAGAGTACATATATATATTTCCTAAAAATATTGCTTTTGAAAAATTAATGAATTTTTTCACTCTTGTGATTTGTGGTGGAATAAACTAACGGTCCAAAAATCAATATTCTTGAATGTTTCACCGCGAAATTCAAAATTTTGAAATGTCTTTAAATAAGTGAGAAGGTACCGGCAGGTCTTCTCTCATCGTCTGTCGACATAGCAAGTTTGGAACTGTGCAGTAATCCATGTAATGATTTTAACACTAGTTTGAATGAACAAAAAATGCCATTTTATCATAAGAATCTGGATTATATTAGTATGTTTTTTTACATGTTATCGTTATATCGTTATACATAATTATATATATTTCAAAATTTCATAGTGTAAAACTAGTATTTTTTAATAACAATTCTTTTTAACAAAATGGCTACGCATTTTGGAAGCCGCATGAGTCTACCCTTAAATTCCGTATCAGCCAAATTAACCCTATAGATATCTTTTCTCATGTTTAATTGTTTCATAATTTTTTTCCTATATAAACCAGATATTTGTCCAGGGTGAATCCTTAAGTTAAATTGAGCTGGACAGATATCCTTATCTTATGCTTAAATTTTTTCTGTCGCTTTTTTTTAAACCGGTATAATTTTTATAGCACAGTTTCCTGGAACACAGTTCTTGAGATACAATTTCTTGGAGTACCTAAGAAGTTCCTTGGATACAATTTACTGTATCAAACAAACAGTTTATGGAATACATAATACAGTTTCCTGGGATACAAGTCCCTTTGGAGTAACAAGTTTCCTGATTACAGTTTCCTGCATACAGTTCCATGGAGTAAACAGTCCATAAGAATACATCAGTAGTACCAACATCAACAGTTACAGTACAACTTTATCTTCACAAACAAAAGTTCTAGTGTGCTAAGTATTTTTTTTATTGTTATTAACCCATCTTTTTTGTAATATCAATATAGAAATTATATACATTTTTTTTATCTTGATAGTTTTATTTACTACACAGAAACGTTAAGCTATTTTTTTACTTAACAGATTAACAGTTAGCTTACCTTAAAATTTGATTTTGTTTCTAATTTTCTTTTAGGAAAGAAAATTAGTGGCGCCCTGAAATTGCTTTTTTTATTTTCGCTTGAATACATTTTTTTCTTGAAATCAATAAGGTAACAAAGCCCTGCGAACTGGCTTAGTTCACTACCAAATTTAATTGGTTAGTCTGGCAAGAACCTGCAGTTATTCAACATTATTTTTTTTACGTCATTCAACATGTTTTAACCAGTTGCAGTTGATGGCAAAAAAAATTTTCAGGGATAAAGGCTTTGTTTCAAATCAAAAGCTGTACCTATAGACATATTGATGACCGATACTGATATCGATGTAATAGCAGAAGAAAATATCCCAGAGTCCATCATCAAAAATTATCATAGTGAATATGAGAACACATCTAATTTTGTGGGTACTTACCTATTTTTATTTGTTATTACCCACATCTTTTTCAGTTAGTTACATATTAAATTATTAAAAACTGGTTTTCAGGTCAAAAACGATAACGACAATATTTTTTGATTAACCCATAATAATGATCATAACGAGAAATCGCCACTAAAGAAGTCTGAAGTGGATGAGGATGTGAAAACTATGAATGAAAGTTTCAGCTGTTGAAGAAGAATAACTAAAAATGCAAGGTTATGGTTTTCCTTGGAAAATAATGCAAAGTTTTCCAAATTAGCCGAAGAAAAAATGAATTATGGAAAAGAATACAAACGATAAAAAACTGATGCTCTCAGAAAATAATTGGATCCAAAGAAGTAAGTGATATGAACGGAAAAATATGGCACTTGAAACCTTGAAACTGCAAAGACTCTCAAGTTATTCATACACTTTTTATGCTTAGTTCATTTGACTATGAACAAGTATTTCAGACATTATATTTATAATGCACATATTGTACAAGACGAAGCAACTATTTACAATTTGTCCTACCACTGTAGGGGAGTGATGTAAAACACTAACAGACATCCAAGTTCGATTTTCAGGACAACATTGAATCTTTGAATAGTAGTTCTAATGCTACAAAGTCGATCAATGGTCTCACAATATTTATTGAATTTTCACATAAGGGCTTTGTGAGTCAGCTTTTTGAATTTCTCATCGGATAAATCGAAGGGATTTTCCTTCAACAACTTCAATCATTTTATCATTCCAATAAAAATTGATTGATATTCATCATTATTTAGTTCAATATACAGTGCTATCCAAAAGTCCCCTCCCCCCCTCGTATCTTTTGAACGGCCACACAATAATAAAATTGGAGGGTGAGAATAAAGTGTTGTAAAATTCTCTACGAATGGTAACAGGTGACGTAATCGTAACAGATGACGTCACAGTGCCACTCTGGCCAATAATTTTGAATAGGGCCTTATGGCAAGTGATATCTCGTTTGAAAGGCATTGACATTGGCTACATAGTCATATTAATTTTTTTTGGATTTAAACTAATTGTGACGGATAAATTAAATAAATACTAAAATTATTGAAATTATTTTTTTAAATTTAATTAATCAAATATCAACAATGGATTCTTATAGTAAGTGTTCGAAATGTGCTCCGTCTACTTCCTGACAGTAATACATCCTATTAGTAAACTCTTGTCGTACTCGTTCGAATGTGTCAGCTGAAAATGCATTGCATTCTTCAATAATTCTTTCTTTCAAAACGCCAATACTATCTGGTGCCGTTGTATAAACCTTGGATTTCCAATAATTTTGGTATTTATTTAATTTATCCGTCAAAATTAGTTTAAGCCCAAACAAAATTGATATGTCTATGTAGCCAATGTCAATGCCTTCCAAACGAGATATCACTTGCCATAAGGTCCTATTTAAAATTACTGGCCAGAGTGGCACTGTGCCGTCATCTATTACTATTACGTCACCTGTTACCATTCGTGGAGAAGTTTATAACACTTTATTTTCACCCTTCAAATTTTATTAATGTAAGTGTAGCCGTTCAAAAGATACGAGGAGGGGAGGAGACTTTTGAATAGCACTGTATGAATGAACCACAACGAAAATTAAAAAGAGTGGAGGAAATAGTCCGAAACGTCAAATGAATTTACAGAACTGTCAAATTATCCAGTGTTCCCATGCTGTTCCCTAGCTGATTCCTCCAATCTACCCAGTAGAAGCATGAGGGAGCCATATTTCTATACTTTGTTCAACCATCCTTTGCCGTTACGTCATACATTGTCCAGCTTGATCTCTCATTTATGAAATAGATAAGACGGAATTATGACGTCATCAACGTATTTCTTAACTAATGTCGACGTAAATTTTATTTGTTACTTTTGACAGTTCTGTTGTCATATTTTGAAAACAATCTGGTGAAGTAGAATTCAATGAGACCTCTGGTGGAAAAAATTGTAACTGTCGCAACGAGTAAAATAATTCGTCTTGCACTGTTTTTGTATTATATGCAAAGCAACGTAATTACCGTGAATTCGTACTTCATTTGTTCAATTTTGCGTCATTAACAAGTTTAAAACTGTGTTTTTCTATTTAACTCAACTGTCTTCAATTCTGAGGTAATATTCTTATATAATCAGAGATATTATGGAAGGGGTTATGCCATTCTATTTTTTGTTTTCATTGCAGATCAAAGAGAAAATAAGTCGGTATTGAAGGTTTAAAATACTACTCAATACAAACCTACCTTCCCTGCCACTATTGTAGATATAATTATATCACAAATAAAATAAAAACACGAAATCAGACCTAAAACTAAACTGTTAATTGAACGCTTGTTGTACTTTTCACTCAATACAAACCTACCTTCTCTGCAACTTTTGTAGATATAATTATATCAAAAATAAAATAAAAACACGAAATCATACCTAAAACTAAACAGTTAAGTAATTGAACATTGTTGTACTTTTCACAAATATCAACCATACCTATCACTCCAAAAATAAAAATATTAGGAGTCAAAATTTAAGCACAATCAAATAAAAAGCATAATTTTTACAAAACATACACTGAAAATAACTAAAACAGCGAAATAAAACCACTTAAATATCAAAGGGCTTATACGGCAGCTGATTTGTTTTACTCGTTGCTGAGATGACGTTGACATTTCAGAGCGCCATCTATCGAATTCTACTTTCCTCAATTCTTAACATATGTCATTGATTATAATTTTGAGATTAAGTGTGAAATAACATTCAACGTAAAACAGTCATTGATTATAATTTTGAGATTAAGTGTGAAATAACATTCAACGTAAAACAGCAGAATACGTCACCGATTACGACGTACTGGCAAAATAACTAAAGGGAAAATAGGGAACGGTTTTTTAAACTATAATTATCTTTTGGCAACTGGCTTATGTGTATGTATATATGTATATTGGAGTGACCTGAAAGATCTATTGTTACCCGTTTCTCCAACTGAGAACATTAATAAAAAAAATTTAGTGAAGTTTTGTTTCCAGTCTAGGTAAACAAACAATCTTGTTTCCAGCAGTCTTCTAGGCGCTGTCCGGAGAGATAGGAATCCCACAAGTACGTGAATATGTGTTTCTTTCTTTTTTCCCTATGATTCACGTTCTGCTTGCCTCACTAGCTTAAGCTTGAGGTTACTCTGGCTCGGATATTCGTTTGCTCTCACCTGGTTATATTTTTCCAGGAGTATCCTCATTACTGCTAGATATTCTCAATAGTCAAGTCTTTTCTTTTTTCGGGAAAAATATTTAAATTTGCCCCAATCGAAATAACATGTGTGTGTGTGCCTCCGACAAGATGAATACTAATTAAAAAGCCGATTCACGAACGTTCAATCCCACTCGCCCACGCCAGCTATTCGAACATAGTTTGTATGATTTCACGGAGAGTAATTTAATATTTTCCCTGATTATGACAATGTCACAAGGCATATCTTTGGCAGGATATTCCAGAGCTCGTCTTCCGTCAGACAACACATTGAGGGAGCCTTGTTAACATTTTTTGGTCGAGCAGATGAAGGATGGAGGCGATATCTTCACTCCTTTTCGTCTTTGTAACTTTGGTGGTAAGCAACTCTGACATCTATTCAGATGACTATCAGCTCATATTCATAAGATGATTTGTAGTGTAAGCTGTGAAAAAAACATGTTATGCTTTTTTGGCTCAAAGCCTTTTTTGATCTACATATTTCTCAAATTATATACTTCATTAAAATAGATATCGCATAATAGTAATTATTCCAACACTTCATAAGTTTTTGAGAAGTATTTTTCAAATACATTGACCGTTTAACTAAGAAGAAACAACTACTTCCCGGGATATAGGCCCCGACGGATATTGGATTACACTTCAAAGGCAAACGGGGTTGGCATATATACAAGATATTTAATCCAACCATTCTGGTTGGCAATTAGAAGTGACAACATAACTTGTAGACAGGTTTCGGCGTATTTGCGCCTCAGTACGAGGTATATGTTATCCCTCCGGTAGCTCAAAGCCTAATCGCGGAATGAAAAATACCCTGAAACCACAATCAATACATGTCCCCCAGTAACGGAAGTGTAAAAGATGTGACAGTAGCGAAATATTCACCTCCAACCGCAAACCAGAACTCGAAATCTGACAACGAGGCCTTGGCCTCGGAAATAAAAAGTTTTATTATAGTTTTCTGTAATATTGTTACCAATAGATATCGCAGAATAGTAATTATTCCAACGCCTTATAAGTTTTTGAAAAATATTTCTCAAAGACATTGACCGTTCAACTAAGAAGAAACAACTACTTCATGGGCTATAGGCACCGACGGATATTTGATTACACTCCAAAGTCAAACGGGGTTGGCATATCTACAAGATATTAAAACCAACGATTCTGGTTTGCAATAAGAAGTGACAACATAACTTGTAGACCGGTTTATGCGTACTTGCGCCTTATCAGTACAAGGTATATATTATCCGTCCGGGAGCTTAAGGCCTAATCGCGGACTGGAGAATACCCTATAGCCCGGGAAGTAGTTGTTTCTTCTTAGTTGAACGGTCAATGTCTTTGAAAAATATTTTTCGAAAACTTTCAATAAAGTGTTGGAATAATTACTATTTTGCGATATCTATTGGTGACGAGCATTATTAAATACGACAATATTACAGGAAACTGTGATAATACTTCAATGGAATACTAAAAACTGGCTAAAATTTTAATATATTAGCTGAAAAGGGTGATTTTATAGATTTTCAACACCGACTCTGTAATACACCCCAAACTTCAGACTCATTATGCTCTTTCATTCCATTTCTTATCTTCTTTAGGTTTGGCGTAGTCGTCGTCGCCGTTCCGACGTCCGATAGATAAATAATAACCAGCGTTTCGGATCGACTTCCCTTCGGCGTAAATCACGATGTCGATAAAAACGGAACCGGCAATATAAGAGGTTTAACACTTTATAAGTACCGTCATTATACTCCACTCGTAATTTTCACTTAATGTGCGCTTTATGAATCGAGTTAAATGCCGAGTTAGATAATTTCTTGTTTTGGGAAATTAAGCCGGTAATAGCGGATTCGCAGATAACTTGCTTTTGCTTTCCACTGAAACTGTTGGAAAATAATGATCGTAGATTATTTTTAGGAAATTCTACTCTCTGTTTTTTTGTTCATTATGTCTAGGTAATCTCCTCGAATAATTTATCTATTTTAATACAAGACGCCAGCATTTTGGAAGAATTCTTCCCACATGTTATGGTATCATGTGCATATATTGTTCCGATTGTCAGCAGAAAAAGACAAGTAGTATTCATACTCAAAGACAATGAACTGATATTAGAAAGATAACGAGTACTTTTAGACAGCTCCCTGGTGTAATCCAGTTCTATGTTAACCTGATCTTACCGGTTCTCAAGTCACATCAATGATTCCAAGTTTGTACATAAACCATTAGACTGCAATAAAATACCACAGACATATAAAAAACAATAGACAGAGTTGTTTACAAAATGTGTATGTGCCAACATCAATTCTTACTTTACTACAAATTATTTTGTAGTAACGCAGCGTTGCCAGATGAATCATATAACATTACTTTCAATACTTCATGTTTGATACTATTATTTAATATTTCTCTACAAACAGAATATATTTTTGCATACATATATTTTTGCATGGAAATATGTGTGGAAATTTGTTATTTGTTGAGTTTGAATCTCTTAAATTTTATATTACATACATAGTATAGTATAATTTTCCGCTCATCTTTTAAAATTTTGCGAAGTCCGGCAACGCCGCTAGCAAAATTCCCCAACAAGCAGCCGCCATATTCCAATATCATTTCATTGATATTTAAAGTGGCGAGTACTGTGTTTTTGATTTGTTTGCGTGTATTTCACCTAATTTAGTATTTACTAGTGAAGCAGAGGTGTTAAAAAATTAAAACTATGGTGAGACAGTGTGTGGTGTGCCGGAAAATCGACTATTTGAACCCTAACCTATATTTTCACTGGTAAGTTGTAGTAAATAAGTTAGTCATAGGCGGGTATGTGAATCCTTTTTTCACACAATCTGAATTGCATGATAAGGAGAGAATTGGGTGAAATTACCACTCACATACTTACACATATTTAAGCAGATTGTAGAAAATGAACATAAGATGCTGCACATACCTATATATAAAAAAATGTCTATGATGCTTACCTATAGGAAACATTAGACAAGTAGTTCAGGAATTTGGATAGACTGAGAGTTTTGAGGTATTAAAAACTTCATGTAAGGCTTGCTTTGATAGGCAACTACTTACTGTACCTGTTGCATTTTGTATAGGTGCTAGGAATTATGTAATTTTATTCCTAGCTATAATTTATAATTTACTGGTGGTTTTACCTCATATCACAATACCTCTACTACAACACTATTATCTTCAGAAATCCTAGTTAGTAGTAAAAAATGGGTAAACAGCTAGCCACTGTTGTGTACCTATAATTTTCCAATGATTTCTTCTAGTTTTCCGGTAAGCAAAGCTCGAAGAAATACCTGGATGGAAATACTTGGATTCCAGCCAGATAAAAAATTACCAAAGAGGCCAGAAGTATGTTCTGATCATTTTGAAGGAAATGATTTTACACAAAGGACCAATGGAACAAAAATGTTAAGGAGAGATGCAGTTCCTTATTTCGCAATCAATGACTTAACTTTGACGATGTAACTACTTGTAAAATAAATATGTATTATTTTGTAATTATTTTTATTTCATAAACCTCACAAGAATTTGTACTACCTAGAAGAGCAAAATTAATATAAACTACAATATACATTACTTTTACTGACAATTTTGAAGTTGTTTTAAAAAATGAAAATGTGTAATATTCTCCTTTGAGCAGTAAATATTTCAATGTGATGGATAAATTGAATTTTTTTATCAGTAGTAACAAATTTCGATATTTATACTAATTTTTGTTGCACAGTTGTTTATTAAGTTTTAATTTAAAAAATCGAAAATATTGTGAAAAAATTCTCGAATTGAGTCTATTCAATCATTCGCCCCCGTTATTTCTCCGTCTATGGTGTTTATCTGTCGGCCGCCATATTCCAACAATGGTCATATGCTTTGCCTCTTCACCGCCCCTGATCATAACAATGTTGGAGTATAAACATTTCGTATTTTATGAATGAATAGCTCTGTCTATTGTTTTTTATATGTCTGTGTAAAATACATATTATGCTTAATACATGTGACATGTTGACCCTCAACTATATAAATAGTGAACAATAGAATAAAACACTTCAATTTGTTCAAGTCTCTGTTATATTAGAACTGAGTTGTTTGTTAAAGCTACTGTGTTAGCGAAATGCGTCACTAATGTATATTGAGCTTAGTTCAAATAAAATGAAGATTTGATGATGATGATGATGATGAAGACCGCCCACAGTTGAGACTACGGAGTGGTGGGAATCGTACGATATGTTGTAGGTGTCCAAATGAACGATTGTAATAATCGTGTTTTTAATCTGTTGAAGCTTGATATTGGTCGACCAGTTCAAAAGCAGTACTAATAGACCAGTTCAAAAGCGATTCTGATACAATGCTTAAAATCCCTGTGTTCCGTTACTCATTACATGTATCTGTATATAAATGGATAATAAATAAATGAGGTCGGAATTACAGATTTAATGAGAAATCAATCATCGAATATTATGAGAAATCAAAACCAATTTAATCTCTTTTCGACAGAAGAATGCATCCTGGAAAATGTGCTTCCCTGTTCACCGGAAAAAAAGGTGAAAATTTGGGTGAAGTTGAAGATAAGTTGAATTAAAAATATAAAAAATATTGTGGTCTGATTTATCAAAAAATAACGAAAAGAATAATGAAAACGCTGAAAGGAACACACAGAAAATTCTTAGGACGTAAGCGGTTAGGTACATTTTTAGTTTAGATTTGACGTTTTGGACTATTAACTTCTCCCGAGATTTTATTGTTTGTTCTTCGGTTGAACAATGTTCATTTACCGGTAAACATTTCTCTGAATGTGATTGAATTGGTTGTTATTCAATGATTGATATATCGAAATAATAATCATATATCACGTCAACACTCAATGATCAGGTTATCACTTTCCTACATCTACAATTCCCACCTAGGCTATTTTTTGAACGTCTTTATATATTTGTGAGGAATTTCAACTTGAAAAAGGATTACAATTCTTATGTCTGTGGAAAAATAGGATTTTACGATTGGCAAAAAAATATGGTATCGCTGTGGCTTTGTTTTACTTTTCCATACTCCATGTTCCTGCTAATACATACTGCATACATTAAGTATCACCTAAAAGGGTTAGGAAGTATCTGATATGTATTATTATCACTCTTGGGTATTACTAAGCACCTGGTGGAATATAAAATACATACATTAATTCCTAAATCCGACAGGTATTACTGAACTAGATGGTTGTTCAAAACATAGATAAAAAAATACCTATAAAAGGGAAGCTGACCCGTGGCGTCCTCTATGTGTACGGGTAGCGCCACCTTGAGAGTCCCGTCAGTACCTCTAACTCAAATCAGATGGTTGTGAACTTCGTAAACAGCCGAAAAAGAAGATTCCAGTTATTTCACAGTTTTTGGCGGCATATACAATATTACTGTAATTTCACTTTTATTGCAATATGACATTTATGGTAAATTTTTTTACATTTCATTCAAAGTTACTAAACATTAGATTGATATTACAATAAAAACAATCAAATATAGTCAAGTGAAATTGAATGAAATTTTGAAAAATAAAGCAATGATAGTCAAATTTATATATTTTATCAATTAAAAAAAGTGTACAATAAATGAAACGGTTTTTTACATATTTCAATGACAAACATGGGAAAGAATACATGTGAGGAATTCAACAACAATGCTGGAAAGCTCAAAGCTGTATGGAAAAATAACTACTTCTGTCACTTCTCATTTAATCAAACATGTTTCTAATAAAGATAGAGATTACCGGGTGCAACTCACAGTACAGTTTTTCACAATACATATTTTCGACATTGTCTCTTGAAGTAAAAGTCCCACTATAAACTATTAAGACCAACTACGAATACTCAACACACACACAAATAAGCAAAATAGTTTTCAAAAACAAAACAGGACAAACTCACGAAACACGTCGTGAAACGTTGGTTTGCAGTTGTCATTATCAGATTAGGTTCATGTTAGGTTAGGATTTCAGCGCTGATATATGTGGAAGAATCTGCAACTACCACTAACGGCGTTACAGTTTTCATTGAACTAGCAATTTTAGTACTGACAGGACTCTCTATGTGGCAGCACCGTCGCGCCGCCAGAGATTCCCTATCCTAAAACCTTGTAGTCATTGGACAAATTTGATTCTTTGAATTAAAAAAGTTATAATTAATTGAGGATAATAGATTGAAATTCCCGATAAAAGTATTCCGAGCTTGTTTTTATTGATTGTGATAAAAATGTTACCTGATTAAAAGCTTCCGATTATAAGAGATCAAGTGAAATAACAAAATATCCTGGATATTAAATCCTTGATGTATTAACGTCTGGAGGACTTCGGATAGTTTACAAAAAATGTTGTTATGGAAGAAAACCTCGGTATAGATAGGAAATAAGAGAAAGCTGATATTGTTTAGATGTCGTAATCGATTTGTGGAACGATATCAAACATATATAAAAGTAAACAAAAAACTGGGTGAGCATTTAATGAAAACGCCTGCGGAGAAAACAGTGATTGAACGGTTCAAGAAGAAAGTAGAAAGTGATTCAGGAAAAAGTATTCCAAGCAATATTTTCAACTAATCGTACAGGAACATATTTTGACGATTTGTTTATAGAAAGTTGGAGTACATTATAATGCTAACTATATTTAGCTCTAAAGTATATGTTGAAAGTCGGCGTTTTCCACCAACATTTGCGAACTCAGAGAGTTAAGATTTCGAGTCTAAGCGTAATAGAATCTTATCATATTCTTCTTTTAATCTTAATACGTTTTAACATTCTTTTCGAATATTGGTGAACCTGTTATGTTGTTTTCAACAAGTTTTTCGTTGTCTCCATGGATTCAATATATGTACAAGTAATTGGAAAATTGGTTTGCTTTCTATTTTGTTCCTTTTAAGTAGGTTTTTAGGAATAGTATACCATCTTATTTGCGGTAAATCTACTTGGCGCCCTTTCAAATCTAAATAATCTATAGTTTTTGCAACCATCCTTTGCCGTTACGTCATAATCGGTGACGTATTCTGCTGTTTTACGTATGTCTTATATTGGTTGAATATAATTTTACATCCAACCTCAAAATTATAATCAATGACATAATGTTAAGAACTGCTTAAAAAATATGAGGGATGAAATTGATGTCGACCTTAGATAAGAAATACGTTAATGAATTCATAATTCCGTCTCATCCATTTCATGAATGAGAGAACAGCATAATTTTGTGACCGAGTAGACCGATCAATTGTCATGCTGGACAATAAAATTATCATTGGGAATATATAAAATATTCATATAGCTTCTCGTATGTAATCTTCCTTCGATCTTCCAATACATTCCTAAATCTCCTCTATGCAACCAAGTCCAAAGCATTTACAAATAATCGTCTAGACTTATCATTCGACATTCCACAGCATCATTGCGATATTTTGTGCGGGGAAAAACAACCTCCAATAACCATGTGAAAAAACTCTAGTGTGTCCGAGGCTTAAGTGGTAGGTAACCTCCAGGATTGTGCACGACTGTTACCTGTATTCCTCTATCATACAAATAAGTTCCACGCAAACGCATCGAATCGAAATGAATCTCCCGTATTTAGCTCCTTTGTCAACTAATGAATGAAAATCGATGTTTTAGATATCGAAATATCAATTTTAATGATTGGTAATGTTTTTTCTTCATGAAGTAACTTAACAACAGTGCATCTTCATCATATTTAGACGATGGAGCAGCAGGAATGATGCAGTATAATGTGCAGGACCAATCGAAATGAGTTTTTGTAGCTGAAAACGTGGTTGTTGTGAGCTGCAAAATTGGCATGCCAGTTACCGTGGAATGAAAGCATCCTTCGATGCATTTGGTCTACTTGTATATAAAACAGTATTGTTCTGAATAAGTTTTCCATGATCATAGCAAGAAATTCGAAAGAAATCGTCGTCTGTTTCTGCTGGACATGTAATACCCACACCGTTGGTAGTTATGGAATATAAAAACATTTTTCCACAATTTACTATCAATTCTCTAGTTTATCAGGGTACATCAAATATATTCATTTTTGTCACCATATTAACTAATATAGTCAAAATCACTACATTTAGATTTTAATCTGGAGAATCTGCTTCCCTTTTTTCAATTAAGAGACATTTTCCGCTTCGGGTTGTACATTTTACGTCGTACATTTCTTAGAGATATATTTCGTGTCTTCATAACTTTTTTTATTCCGGGATATATCCAATTCCCTATATTGGATTCTTCTTACGTTGAATCTCGATACTCAGCCTTCCAGCATTTGTCGAGAAATTATGTGATGTCTTGCTGTAGAACAATTTAGGTTCGAAAAATACCAAATTCTGGGAATGTCATCACATCATTGGTTTTTTCTCTATTAAATCTGTCGTGATACGTGAGATATTTTTGATTTTGGAGATACAAACAAACGACCTATTCATTGCAAATTGAAACATTTTCAACTTAGATATTTTGTATGGTTGGAATCAAGAAAAATGTTTGGAGATAAAATATGATGTACCAGGACAGATCATCATTAGGTACTTCATCAAAAATTATGGTATCTCGAAATTTATTGCGAATGGAAAATAAAAGATTAAGGCAATTTTATGACTTCAATTGTGAATGAAAAAGTTAACTACATCTTGAACCCTTGAAGAATGTATTTGGGATGCCGAAAAATAGTTATTTTTGTATCTAGTGCGAGTAATGCTACTTTGATGATAGGGAATTGAATTTTTTAACGAGGTGGAGCCGAGTTGAGAAGTTATTCCAAACCAACCACCAAAGTATTTCGCGTACGAGATACAAACAATATTTTTCCTACAACCGTCAAAATATATCTTTTAAAAATATTATAAATAGGTATGATGCCTAATTTATTATAGAAAATAGTGATGAGCTGGCTTGAAATATCTTATCTAATTGAATCTTCCACCGTGGCATAAGGAACGTGGAAGATTCTATCAATGATTGGATTTGAATATCAAATAAAATTATAGATTGTGAGATTTCAGAATCACAGAATCACAATCAAACTCAAAAATTAGTAGTGTTTGAACCCACCAAAACCCCAATATCCCGAGCTAAACCTGAATTATCTAGTTCAGGAATAAATAATATTGCTCCGTGTAGTAGTTGTACGAGTGATGTTAATATTATGGTAAATAATAACTAGAGTTAATGTGAAATCCTCCCATTATTTTGAAAGTATTTAATCGTAATTTATTCAAAAATGAATGATAATTTGAAGTTTTGCTTCATTTTCTCAAAGATTGAAATACAAAAGTCTTATTTAAGCTATTAAGCCCAGTCAAAGCACACAAAATATCCGTAAAATGTCGCAAAAATTACAAAAAATTCGAAAATTCAAAATTAAGTATATAAAAGGGTTGTGATTAACATGAGAAAAACTTTACGATGCTAGGCATGCAATTTTCCGGAAAATCGTTAAGTAAATTTTGTTTTTTCACTCTAATTTTTGAATAATAAAATCACAGGAAAATGTTCCAATCAAAAATTGTAGCTAATACATTTATCTACAAAATTTGTCTGAACATTTTTCTTGTATATCTGCATTATTTTTCAAAATATACGAAATTTCCCTAGTAGTATTTTTGAACATCAAATACATTGAAAACAATTTTTTTTAATGTATTATCATTGATTCTCCACGTGAACCTCTACTAAAAAGTCGTTTTTCTTACCAAATGTCTCTAATTAACATCAATAAATCGTTAAATTGAGTTATATAGTACTCCAAAGATTATGGCGTAATCTTCAAATTTTATTTGAAACTTTTTCTTGTATCTGCATTTTACACAAAGATACATACAATTTTTCACGTGAACCTTCATTTTTTTGACCCCACTTCCTTTTCGTTATTGTTTCAATAACATACTCTATTTCCAATGTAATTTGTTGAAATTTTTGTAGATAATATTTTATTATTATTAATGTTGTTGTTATTACGCGGCGGCGCGTATAAGCCTCTCTCTCAATTGCTTTTTCACCTTTATTTGTGCTCCCTTCTCTTTCTTATCTGAGCCAAAGGTGTGTTCTTTTCTATATAGGTTCATCATGAAGTTCACAAATTTTTAGATAATATCATAAGCACTATAAAAAGTTGTAGAAGGTTTACTGAAAGACGTCTGATTTAAGTATTTATTGTAAATATTTGTCTATTATTTAAAATATCTGATATTTATAGAAAAACTGTATAGTAGTTTCGAAAGTAGACACTCCAAAATGCTTGGTGGTATAGTTCCATTGAATTACATTGATTTCGAAAAAGATATTTTTGAATGAAGTCTAGAAAAACAAGTAAAATTAAGCATGCAAAAAAATCAAATTTTCAAGAAGCATTTGTATAAAATTCGAAGTATTGATGGCTTTGCTTTGATAACGATGATGTTTTATGCTCATTTGCAATGCTGAATCCAGAAGGAATTATCGCTGGGATAAGTTTCAATTAAATTGGAATTATAATTGTTTTTTGACTTTTTAGCTATATTTTCTTATAAATAAACTGATTTTACTGTTAGAAAATCTACTTTTTCAAATTTGAAAGTATTTTTATCTGAAAGCTGAAATCTCTCTCTACCTTTAACACGTGTTTATCTATTTTTTTAGAATGTTATGTGCCCAAAATTATTAACCGTTAAGCCGAGCGGTTAATAAGTTTGGCTCCCGGGCCGTTCGCTCGTAACTACGAATTGACTAGCACTGATATTAATTTTATCTCGTAAACTTTTCAATTTACAGAAAAACTTTCCAAATAAAAATTGTGGAGAAATGTATCAGCTACAATTTTTGATTCAAGCATTTTCCTGTATTTCCATAATTTAAACAATTAGAGTGAAAAAACAAAACAAAAAAAATTTACTAATCGATTTTCCGGAAAATTGCATGCCTAGCGAGGCATTTCTGTTTGGAAGACCTCATTATTTAGGAGATATATAAAGTTAGCGGGCCAAAAATAACTTTTGACAAGCTGAAAAATTGCCGTTTTTATGCCGTTTTCTTGCCGTGAAATTTTTAGAATTTGCCGTTAATTATTTAAAAAAAAAATGGTATGGCCCGCTAACTGGCGTATCAAGCTAACGAACCACCCCCTGGAATATTGCTTTCCTTTGGCTAGTAATTTAAATTCCAGAAATAGATAATTGCCGCTCTAATTGCCGTTCAAGAAAATATCATCTACGACATTGGGGCACGATGGAATGGAGGGCAAAACGGGAAAAACTTATTTCTGCGTATCAACTTGGCGGGCCACCCCCTGAAACATGGCTTCCATTTTCACGGCATTCAATTATAAATGTACAGATAATTGCCGCTCTAATTGCCGTTCAAGAAAATATCATCTACGGCATTGTGGCACGATGGCATGGGGGGCAAAACGGGAAAAACATTTTTCTGTGTACTAACTTAGCGACCTGTACTCTGTGAGCTCTGTACACTGCGAGCATAACTCTGCGAGCCCTATTCCGATTAGTCCGTACTTGATTTCAGTGAAAGGGGCACGTCGGAATTATTTTTCCATGTTTTATTAGTAGGTGAAAGCATAAACATTTGAGGAATCCTAAAACAATTTAAATAATACTGTAATATAACTTGAAATTGAAAATTTTCAACAATTTTAGTCAGAATTTTACCAATTCAATTTTATGTTTCCACTAATTTTTTGTGGTAAACGTACAGTTCTCAAATGTACAATTTGTATAATGCTACGGTTTCCCTTTTTAAATATGCGATGCTGTTATAATTATGTTGCCAGTCGGACTCCCGCGCGAATTATCAATGATAAATATTTTGCTAAATATTTCAACATGGCATCTACCTAATGTCGTTATCAATATCAAGCAGAATAATTCAGAAATAAAATTAACAATTGAAAAAAGCTTCGCGGGGGATTGAACCCTGATCTATCGCTGATATGTTTACCACTCGACCACCGATGAATATGCTAATTGTTTTTCTATAACGTGAGATGTATTACATAATTTTATAAAATCTGACGTCCCCTTAAATACCCATTTTATTCTGTGTTTAGTATTAATTGTTAATTTGTACGAATTATTTTTATTTAAGTTTATTTTTGTAAATGAATATTCTTGATTTACCCCTAATGGGTGTAACGCTTATTGGTATATTTGTATCAGAAGTATCGTCGCAGACAACGCCGATAAGTTCTGTGATGAAAACAGATACCCACCTTTGCTCATCGAGCTAAGGCAAAGTAGTGGCAGGCCGACAAGCCGATACGTAAAAATAAATTTTGTTCGTTTTACCCCCATTGCCATTGTGCCCGGATGCTGAAGATGTTATTTTCTTGAACGGCAATTAGAGCGGCAATTATCTGTACATTTATAATTGAATGCCGTGAAAATGGAAGCCATGTTTCAGGGGTGGCCCGTCAAGTTGATACGCAGAAATAAGTTTTTCCCGTTTTGCCCTCCATGCCATCGTGCCCCAATGTCGTAGATGATATTTTCTTGAACGGCAATTAGAGCGGCAATTATCTATTTCTTTAATTTAAACTACTACCCAAAGGAAAGCAATATTCCAGGGGGTGGTCCGCTAGCTTGATACGCCAGTTAGCGGGCCATACCATTTTTTTTTAAATAATTAACGGCAAATTCTAAAAATTTCACGGCAAGAAAACGGCATAAAAACGGCAATTTTTCAGCTTGTCAAAAGTTATTTTTGCAGTAGTTGGCCCGCTAACTTTATATATCTTTATTTAGGGCCTGTTTATAAATTGCAATTCATCTGTGAGATAATTCTTGACTTACAGGCAGTATGGAAAGACGGGCTTATCGAAAACAGGAGAACTCGTATGTAACAGTTTAAGGGCTGGTTTATCAATAATAGTTTTTCTCCACTTCCAAATAATACCGCACAAATTATTTTCACACATAAATATAAATTCTTTACACCAGTGAATGATAAAAAAGAATACACTCTCGTTAGCCAATTGAATTCTATTATTATCAGAATTCACGCTTAAATCAATTGAAATGAATAAATCAAATCGTATCTTTCAGAACGTAAAATCCCTATTAACGCAAATCGCTTCTGACAGCGCATCGTTGAAACATCAAAGTGATTATATATAATCATAATTTTACGTAATATATAGAGAAAAAAAAGGACAACAGTAGCGATAGTGAAAATTCCATATATACGCCTCCCGAAATTGATTTCATTTATAAATGTTGGGGTTTCGATTGAAAATATGAGTTACGTTCATAATTGCTCTTCACATTTTTATAAATAAATATGTTTCATAGCCTAGTGGTGGAAATGGTTGACTCTGGCGCGGACAATCGGAAGTTTTTTTTAGTCGTGGAGCAAGTATAGTCTATCACTTGTGTAGAATGGCTATTAGTTATTTGGATGATTCCAAAACTCACTCGCTGCGCTCGCACTTCATTCGCGTGAATAATAACCACCATTTTGCACTAGTTGAAAGATATATACTATCATTCAGCAGTTAGGTATATGTCTGATAAAAGTAACTTGCAGATCAAGTTCTAGTTAGATTTTTGAGATATTTTTTAACCATAGTTTTTCAACTGTCAGATAAAGAATGTTGGTAGTAGTGATGGATAAATATAACAGATTTGATTGGTTGTTTGCTTTATCATAAATAATATCTTTATGGTTTTTACTTTATTTGTGGAGTTATTATATTTGTTTCTCTCATATTTCAATAGCATGGATTTTGTGAATTACGTATTGGAAAATGATGAGGACTACTGCAACTGTTGAAACTTCTTCCTATCTGCTTCCATGCCTTTTTTTCAGCTTCAGCTCAGCTCAAGCTCACATAAATTTCATAAATAAAAGAATCAATGAAGTGCGGCAACTGCCGCTACGCCGATGTCGTGGCTCCGCTAGTTGTTTTCACATCTTCAACTTCCCTTGCAGTAACGGCTCCTTGCCCTTCAGCATTATCCGTAATTTTGTTGTGAATGATCTACAATCGATCCGTCCGTCCTAAAAAAGCTTGCATTCCCTTGAAGTTTTTGTTGTTATATCTCTGAAAAGCTTGCGAAAAACAGAGTCACATAATAAGGGCCCCAAATATGTTGAAAGTTGTTAAAAGGTTTTAGATGTTATTTTTATAATATGTACAATCCATTCTTCCTCCTCTCATTCTTATTTACATTCCCAATCTCTCCCTCACTCACCTCTTCCATCTCCTTAAGTTCTTTTATCTCGGTTTAATATTTACAGTTTACATGTTGTCAAACAGGATATTCCTGTGTTCAAAGTGATAATCACTCTCTGCTGGTAGGTTAGCGTGCAAGAGACCTTTAGCATTATGGCTCCTTGCGCGAGATTGTTTTATTTTGTTGTAATCGTTTTTCAATATTAATCTCCGTTTTATCAAATGAAATAGTCCTAAAATTCCTGTTCTATGGTAAATACGGACTATCTACCAGTTATATGACTTATCTGCCAGTTGCAATTGAAAGATATGGAATGGTGTACGATATTATAATTTTGTATTATACCCAATATACTAAATTAATATATTATATAATGTATATGTATGTAGTATAGTCGGTTTTTTTTGTTGTGAATTTTTATATTTACATTTTACCTATTCATTAAATTATGTCGTTTTTTCCATAAAATTGTTGAACTTTTCGAAACAATAAGACTTATCTCTCTCTCTCAGTCGATTGACTACTCTCTTACCTTGATGACACAGACAAAATATCTGCTTTCTCGGAAAGCTTCATTAGGGTAGGGGATCTACGAAGGCGCGAGGGTGCTGCCACATAGAGAATCCCGTCAGTACTAAAATTTCTAATTTAATGAGAGCCAGAATTAAAACTAACGCCGTTAGTGGTGGTTGCAGATTTTTCCGCATATATCAACACTGACATCATAACGTGACAACTGCAGATCAACTTTTTATGACGTGTATCGTGAGTTCGTCAAGTTCTTGTTTTTAAAAACTATGTCGCTTATTTGTGTGTGCGTTGAGTATTCGTTGTTGGTTTTTATTGTTTATAGCGGGACTTTTACTTTAAGAGCGCTTTCAGACGAGACACTTATTTGTGGCCGGCTACTAGTGTCTGAAAGAATCGCGAGGAGACGCATTCATCTGTGTCTCGAGTGAATGCGTCTATTTATATTGATGTATTTTTAGCAGCGCAATCCTTTTCAGACACTAGTAGCCGGCCACCAAGTGTCTCGTCTGAAAGCGCTCTTAGAGAGAACACCACTGAAAATATAGTTAGGAAATTATTAGATATTCATAGTTTCTTGATTGTTCCACACTTCCACTGTGAAATTTCATAATTCAATAGTTGCGTATGTTATATAGATTACCAATAATATTCTATTAACTTGAGGATGTCATTCCTCAATGATATATTCGCAAACACTATTGACATATTATTATCTTCATTGTATCGAGTGTGGTGAGTGGTCATATATATTAATTCACCAAAATTGGATGAATGACACATCAGCATTAGCTGTACATTTGTATGATTACAATATTATTTCGATAACTCTAAAGCAATACCGGAAATTAAATTAGTTTAGCTGTTCGCTTGGAAAATTGTTCTAGATCTGCTTAAGGCCAGTGCCGTTCCAGAATTTTAGGCTATTTCGTGAAAAATACACATTGCTATTTCCTCTTGAATCATTTTTTCCAGTTTGGTTGATTAATTGAAGGAATAAAATCAATTAGTCACAACCTAGAGGTGAGAATGCCTGGTGCTGAATCTTAAGGTTTCCAACGATTACCAAAACCCAAAATAGCTATTTTCCTAACTAGTGCGGAAAGTGATACTTTCCCGCACGCGAATGCAGTTGACCCGAACGACGCAAAGCGGAGTTCGGGCAAGCGGTCAAGGGCGGGAAAGACACTTGACGCATGCGTTAGGAACATTATTTTTTCTACGACCGTATGTACAAAAAAGTATACCAACCCATTTTTCAAAAATTATTTTATTTCAACATACATATACAAAACTTCAACCAAAAACAATTATTATTATTATAAATATTAATATTAAAAACACAATTTGTTGCATTCTGTGAATTCACTTAAAATTGCCGGTCCAGTGGAGTTATTTGGTGTTAACTGGTAAGTAGATGACGTTGATGAGGATGGCATCGGTTGCAGATCACAAAAAGATGACGATCACGGTGACGGCAACGGTTTTAAGTCATTTTTATAGAAAGAATTTTATTTGATATATTTTCCTTATATCCAATCCGGATGGTTTGATAGTTGTTTTATGACACTAATTAAAGAATGTACAGGAATATATCAAAATATCTTCATTATTTTATATTTTCAAAAAATTAAAAATGTAACAAAAAGCTAGAAAAGATGTAGATTTTATTTAATGGACTATTTATTCACCTGTTGTAACAATAGTTATAACTTCCGAAGTAAAAAACTATCTGATAAGGTCAAAATTTGCATAATTTTACTTTCCCGCACTAGTGCGGGAAAGTGACACTTTCAAAGCTAAAATGCGTGCGGGAAAGTGGGTTAAAACGCACGGTCGTAGAAAAACAATATTCTTATTCAAGAATAACTTCCTGGAAAAAAAACTACCCACGGACGAGGAAGTGGAATCCGCTCACATGGGCGGGCAGCTTTATTGTTTAAGCTCGAAACAATATTAGATAGTGAGCTTTCCGAACATGCTATAAAAGTGAACAGACCTATTATATTATGATATCATG
>CAJUYI010001131.1:0-42770 GCA_910591695.1 Galerucella pusilla
TGACAGGAATGTCAAAATTTCCTAGCGATTTGCGGAAAAATGTATATACACTATGGCGGTGAAGACATTTATAAGCCTCGTACCTTATTCCTTATTAACCTTATTAATAATTTCGGTGCTCGGCAATAATAATACTCTTCACCACCTTGGTGTATAATATACTATTATATAGTGCAACATCTTTCAATCAGGATTGCATTTTAAAATATTGGAATGCTAAACGTTGAAGTCAACAAATTTGACGTGTACTTAAAAAAACGAACATCACTGTTCCATTCATTTTTCTAAAATTTCATAACTATCTATTTATTTTGAAGATAATTTTTCGCAGCCTCCTCTAATATTGCACGGTTTGCTATCGTCCGGATTTACATCCCATCGAAATAATAAAACGTCTCAACGAACGAACAGCTATGTGAAGAATTTTGATTGGGCTGCAATTGTTGGTAATAAAATTATATGAATTAAATTATGCACCGTCGAAGTATAAACATTAAACGACGGCGAAGGATTCTAGGACCTATTGCTGTATTATTTAAATGCGGTTACCTTGAAAATGGTTATTATCTACTAACGACGACGAATGCACTCCGCCGTCAATTACATTGATATCGACGGAATGAAAGAATATTCTCAAGTGCAATTTTCCAGTTCAAGACCGATGCGTTTGCAGTGGTTCTTTAATAGATGAAGTAAATGCACGCCTCGTTTAATAAAATAGAATTAATATTAAATTACCATTGGCGTTTCCTGAAGGGATATTTAGGTATTTATTAATAAACTGGATCACTATTTTATAGAATAAAAATACATTCATTTGGTTCGAAAATTAGTGGTTACCAGGAAAGTTTTTCGGGACTTTTGAAAATTGGTAATTTATAGATTTTGATGAGCTTTTTCCGAATTTTGATTTTGCCACCTCGTATTTTTGCCGCTCGCGCCGGCATATTGGAAAAAAGTGGCTAAAAGCAGTTTTTTGACAATACCTTTAATACAACTGGGATGGTAAAAATTTTGCTAAAACCTGGACTGCAACGAACGAAAATGTTAAACAAAATATTGCAATCGATTCAGAAGAATCACCTCAATCTTCCACCACTAATTTGGCACTAAACCATGCTATCAGTCGACGCTCTGTAGGAAATATATTAAAAAGTGAAAAGTATCATCCGTATAAGGTACAGTCGGTTCAAGAATTGTCAAACGATGATTTTAACCGCGACGGCTGGAGTTTTGCGAACGGCTAATGGACATCTGTAATGTCGACGAAAATTTTGCTTCTAACACAGTTTTTTCCGATGAGGCAACTTTTTGTTTGAATGGAACAGTTAATCGCCATAGCTCAAGGTATTGGTCAAATAAAAATCCTCAATGGATTCATGAAGCACATAACCAGCATCCACAGAAGTTAAATGTTTGGATGGGAATTGTCGAAAATAGGCTTATAGGCCCATTTTTTATCGACGGAAACTTGAATGGGAAGTATTTGGATCTACTAAATAACGCAATTATTCCTGCACTTCAACAGAATGGGCAATTATTACCAAATGTTTGGTTTCAACAAGATGGAGCCCCTCAACACTATGATAGACGGATTGGGAATTTTTTGGATGCGAATTTTCCAAGTCGATGGATCGATTGCTCGTTCTCCAGATCTTAGCCAGTTAGATTTTTATCATTGGGGTTATCTAAAATCACGTGTTTACGTTAGACGACCAACAAAATTCAAATAAAATAGAACACAGAGCCAGATGCTGCAAATGCAATACGCATATATACAGATGGTTCAAAAATGAAAGAAGGCTCAGGATGAGGAGTTTACTCGAGAGCACTAAGCCTAAAGATTAAGTGGGGAATGGGAAACAATACCAGCGTGGTTCAAACAGAACTGGCTGGTATCTCAATGACCACAAAAGAACTAACTAGAAGAGGAATTTCTGGCAAAAACATAATAATCTGCACTGATAGTAGACAAGCCCTATTAGCCTTGAACAGACAACGTGTTATATCGAGGCTAGTACTACAGTGCCACCAAGATTTAGCTGACGCCTCGGCAGATAACAATATTATCCTGAGGTGGGTTAAAGGGCACGACAGGAGTAAAGAAAATCGCATTGCTGATTCTTTAGCCAGGGAAGCCGCTGGACTAAAAATTCTAGGACCCAGTGACACCTACGGCCTGACAACTTCGACAATTGCGGAACTAGCCAAACGTTACACCCAGGCTCAATCCCTTAAGAGATGGGATGGAATCAAAGATGCAGTCTTGCCAGGATCACCCTGGGCGACCCTGGGAAGCTGGCGCCGAAGAAATATTTTGCGATGACCAGGAAAAACCTACGTTTAACAGTAGGATTTCTGACTGGCCACTGTCAACTAAGGAAACACCTCCATACTGGGGGGCTAGTGGACACACCTCTATGCAGGATGTGTGAACAGGAAGATGACACTGTCTTATGCGAGTGTCCGGAGTTATCGTCAATAAGAGAGTGTGTGTTCGGTGAGTCTTGGCCTACACCTGCGAATATAAAGGAGATGTCTCCTAGTGACCTGTCCACCTTCCTGAGAAGGACAGGATGGACAATGACCTAAGAGGACAACTCCTCGGGAGGATGTACAATGGGTCACATGTGGCCTAAGTGCTGTGAGCCTACACACTCACCCTCCCTACTCTACAGATAGACGACCAACAAACTAACAGGAATTGGGACAAAGAATTATTCATGAATGTGAACTAATACGTGGAGAAATCTGAGAAAGAGTGACTCAAGAATTTGTTAATAGGATGGCATATTGTCAGCAAGTAATTATTCTAAAATAATGAAATGTACTCCTATTGTACAACTAACAATCAGTTATTCCTCGTTTTTACAAATTTTTTTACACTAAACTCAGTATGTATGAATCCAAAATAAAAAGCTTTTTCAAAATCTGTAAAAATATATAGGGTGTCCCATTTAAATTATAGAAGTTGGTGGAATTTCCGGTTAACCCGGAAGTATATTATTAACAAAAAAATGTACATCAGATGCATCTTGTTCCATTGCACTTACCTGCACATTTTCATAAATATCGTTCTTTTCGTTTAAAAGATATTGACTTGGTTCCATACTTTATCCCAACTTTATCCCAACCCAACAAAATGAAACTAGAAACAATTACCTACAATTTATGTATCTACCTTTTTTTTCTAATGTCAATAGTTTAGGCGTACGAGCGCCACAAAGTGTACTCCAACACGTGAGTTGGCCAAAAAACTCATTTCCGCACTATCTTGAGTATCCCCAATAGATCTAATCCACATGCAATTCAATATCCTGGAATTTATCGTATCCTTCTTCGCTTCGTTGTTCTTAATGGACCAGATGTTGCGAATTAATTGTCTGTTGTACCAACCGAAACTTCACATTTACATAATCGACGATGGGAGTATCAGTTTCACCATAATTTTCTTCATTCCCGATTTGGTCATATGTTTGCTCAATAATAGTATCCGTTTCTTCTTCATCATCGCTATCTGGTGATGGAGCTTGCGAGTTACCAAAGATACCGCACAATTCGTGCTTATAACAGATAATTTTAACCCAGCTTTTCTGCGTCCATCCATCGGGACATTGTTATCTTCTATCTGGATACCCGCATTAAAAACCCCTAGTGATTTTATTCGTTCATTTCGTTTGAATTCTACGGTGTAGAATTCTCTTCCAATGATTTTAGCAATACCAACGCTACCAATTTCTTGAGACATGTGACAATTTATCTTTTCATCTTCGATTAGTCCAAGGCGTTCATTTTCATTTGCAGTGCCCCCAAAAATCCCCATTCCTTACAATGTGGTCGAAAAGGTTCTGGCAAGCTTATAGCAGCCCACGCTTCTAAAGGGAGGAACATGAAACACGATCCCAAAAAATACAAAGGCGACAGAAAGTTAATTGAAGAAAGAAAATTGTTACATCTTCAATAATGTTATTTCAAAATTCAAATAGATACAAAACAAAAATGTTTCTCCGCGATGAGGAGCTATTTATAGAAAACTATTTTTTGTTTTATTTGAAACAAAATTACTTACATGACGCCAATGGCGATAGTAAGTTTATGTATACATTGCAAACTGTAAGTACATCTTTGACACACTATTATTACATATGCACACACATACATACATATATAATTCAAAAGTGGATGTTGGCCGTTTTGAAAAGGATACTTAAGAGAGACGACTACCATTTTAAATGACCTTCAACTTCGTATCTCTTCAATCTTGACCGTCATCAACTATTGCATATATATATATATATTTATCTAGATGATTGAATCGACGATGTTCATGATACCGGTTGAAATATTTTTAGGGTAATTAACCTTTCGGTGAAAGAATTTACTTGATCACGTTTCAAGTTTATCATTAAAAAAAAGAAAGAAATAATTTCACAGAGCCTAAAGCCAGTTCAGTACCTATCTAACCAAAATCTTTTGGGAAGGTCGAAATTTTTTAAAATTATAAATTAGTTAGACAGGATCGTATTTATACAGGGTTTCCCACTAGGGATTAGCAAAACTGTTTATACCTTTTATTTCCAGGCAACAATACCGCAAAAGTTTTGCTACACTTGGTTTTTCCAGCCTTCAGCTTGTTATATGCTATATAAGCATAGAAAAGGGCAATGGTCACCTTTATTCGAAAAAACTGGAAAAATGGTTACAACAAAACCCATCGTCTAACATTAGAACGGAAACTCTCTACGCAGACTGAACTGGTACAGCAACCCAATGATATCCTAGGTGCTTTAGACAACCAAGAAACTGTAGTATGTGTATTTTTGGACATACAAGAAGCTTTTGAGAATACCCCACATGGGGCTGTCAAAGAGCATTGAATAATAGAAGAGGTTTAGACCTCTAGAGTAGCACATACAAGAACAAGTTCCTCCATCTATAAAACCAGGGGATGTCCACAAGGAGGAGTAGCACATAATATGGAGTCTGACGGTGCACGAACTCCAGTGTAGTTTGACTGACCTAGGAATATCCTGCCAAGGGATAATTCTATAATACTCTTTGTGATATCGTACAAAGGGGGGTTGAACTATACGAAGAGATGGTGTAGGCTAGTGGGACTTCCACACTAAAACCATAAACTTCATGGGGACGAGATTGAATGGAGACGAGAAGTCAAGTATCTAGCTTTGACTCTAGGCAGTAAACTCCTGTGGAACAAACTCGTAAAGGAGATTACATACAAAGTAAAAATGGTTCTAATGGTGTGCAGAAATCTGGCTGGGAGAAATTTAGGTTGTAGCCAAAAAACCCTAAGCTGGAGCCATAGCGTGGAGCAGTAAAACTAGCATATTGACGACGAGAGAAAACCTCTCAAAAATTTAAAGACTAGCCTGTATATGCATTGGAGGAGCAATGGAGAACATTCCCAACGGCAGCTATGGAAGTGATTCTCAGCCTCACACCACTACATACGGTGGTGGGAAGTGTTGCAGAAAGAACAAACTAAATAGAAAGGAAATCATTAGAAAAACCACCTCCTCACTTCTTAGAAATCAGACAACCTGCCACAAGACGGTATGATGAAAAAGTATAACTTCTCAAAGAAATTCGTTACGGAGCAACAATAAGGAATAGGAACCAAATACCATTACCAGACTTGGAAAGAATGCCCTTCAATGATAGACAGGCGGCTCAAAAGCAATAGAGGGAACTGGGGAATAGGAGTGTTCGGCCAGGAATCAAACACTCTGAAAGCTTGGGAAAAACCGCAAGTATCTTTCAAGCGAAAAGTGCGCCCAGTTCAATATTGATAAGGGATATAGAAGGCAAAGGATTATCATAATATAGGATACTCAAGCAGCCAGTAAAGCACTGAGCTCTAGTGAAATCAGTTCCAAAATGGTGTGGGGATGCCTAGACAAACTAAATGAACTAGGCGAGAACAATATAGTCACCTTATTGTGGATTCCAGGACACAATGGATTAGAAGGAAATGAAATAGCAGATGAACTAGCAAGGAGGGTGACTTAAACACCCTTTTGAGACTCAGAACCATTTTTCGGTATAAGCTCCAATGTAATATTAGAAGAAATAGGTAAAGCCGAGAAAAAGAGAATATCTTAACCATTGAAAAGATCAAGTAGGGAGTAGACAATCAAAGATTATGATGGGCGACTACAGCCCGTTGAGATCAAATGAATGCATAAGTCAAAGTAAAACTACACAGGGATCCTATTGGGAGATTGTCGCCTGAATGGGCACCTGAAATAGTTCAAAATAAATGGAGGAATCAGAGTGTGTGCCATACTTTCGAATTGCGCAGTAATTCATTGTCAAGTTTGAGTGCAGCTCTGTAATATCCGATGAACACCTGGTTGTTTAAGGATTATAGCATTCCAATACTCTGCGACCAGAGATGAAGTACAGGAATGGATGGATGAGAAAATGGAGGGAAGGTGGGATGAGTAGGAGGGCGCGCTAAATGGAGCGATTGGGAGCAGGAGAAATTGGGTGGACCAGAAATTCGGGAAGGTGAACTACTTCTTGACGTATGTGCTCACAGGGCATGGGTCGAGTGTGGGTTACCTCCACAAGATTGGGAAAAGAGAAACTGGAGTATGCGAGAAATGTGAAGTGGAGGATGATGTGGGGCGTATTTAGATGCTGGAAGAACGAGGAAGCTCTGAAGAAGTTGGAAAATAAACTGGTAGAGGCGGTGAATTGAGAAAATATGGTGGAGATTATGTTGAGGGGCGAGGAGGAATGGATGGAGATATTAAAGAGCATGATCAGTGAAAAAGAAGGAATCGATATGACATGTGAGAGGTGGGAGTGATGGAAGAGAGAAGATGACGGAGAGTGAGTGAGGGACCGCCGCCTGTCTTGAAATATGATAGGGTAGTCATTCCAAAGCGGGAGTAACGGCGAGTTTGTGGTAGGTTTGGCTGGTAGACAATCCCGTGGGGATGAGTTAAAACCTATTCGAACATGAGTTTCCCATCTCGGCCCCAAAAAAAAAAAGAAAAAACATTCCAATACTATATGTACTCTTTGGAACAAACATAACTTTTATGTCAATTTATGATGAAATAATATATAATTAATAAATTCTATTTTCATTCTCTATCAGAATCGGTCCAAGTTTTATATTATCTGGTTTTCTAAATTGTTGTTTGTTAAATAATATATTAATTTAATTTGAATAATTCATTTTAAAATATTTTACCGATTTTAATATAAGGATCATTTTTCTTGCAAAATAACTTATTGTGAAAAAAATACCGTGATTTGTGAAATAATAAGATAATAATAGGTGTCTAATTAGAGAAATGTCAGAAAAATATAAAATTAAAATTCTTTGTATTTAGTCGGTTATTAATATAATTGATTTTTGATAGAAATTTTAATAATGTTGTCCCGATGTATTGATACGACTGCTTCTCAAGGTAAATAATTAACTTTAAATGCAGATATTTTTTGTAACATTAAATTACAGTATACATCAAAACGTTTGACGATAAAGCACCATCAAAAACTTATATACAGGTTTGTCCGAAAGTATGTAACCAAGTAAATATATTTTTATCGAATATGAATATATTTATGAAACTTTGCAGGCAGGCAAGTACAGAGTGTCCCAAAATACATAACACTGCTTGAGCAATAATAAACTACAGACTGTTTGAAAGAGACATAGAGTTATAAAACCTAATTTAACAATACTGCAGAATTTTAAAACAATTTGTTCTATTAAATTATCTTATTTTCGAATATGCTGCTCTTCTATAAGTATATGTTCTATACATTTTCGCCATCTCCTTGCATCAACTTTTTATTCGTCCAAAAACGTATCTTACAATCCTGAAGTTGAAATTTTTATTTGTAAATCTAAAGCTACGTCTACACCGAAAGCAACACAATATGTTAATGTTGTTTGTTCCTGGAACTTGTTTCTGAATATTGTCAAAAGTATACCAAATCGCTCTTAGTTTAAAAACAAGGTATAGTAGACTATAGTATTGTTAGAATGTCATATAATAATAGTATATTAAAGTATAAGTGGATATTAAGGTCTTTGAAACACGCTTCGCCGTCGTGCTCGTAACAGAGCAAATATTTTAAAGACCAATTATCCACGAATACTTTACGCTATTTTTTTTATTGGTGCACTTTGAAATTATAAATACTGGTCTATAACTACTACAACAACAAGAAATGGAAATCATAGATGGAAATAAGAACTAAATTTCAAATGGTTGAATTCGTGATGTATATGATGTATACCTTGCGTGGTCATGGAAATGGGAAAAACATACACTAATTTGTATTTTGATGGAAGTTCAACCTTATTGAGTTATGTGAATGTCAATAGTATTAATTTAAATACCATTTCCTAAGATTTGAAAAATCGAAATATTAATATTTCAAACAATACCAACGGCACTTTCCATTTTAATTTATAAATTTGACGTTGAGATCTATACTAACAAAAACAAAACCAAAAAATGGGGAACAATCTTCAAAAAATTGCATATATCAGATATCTTTTAAATGCGACAAATTTTATTTAGGTGAAACATCTAGCTAGACCATTGAAAGTCCGAATGAGTGAACATGAAAAATATATCAAAGATAGGGAGTTCTTTAGGTCAGGTATTTGTAAACATGCTTGGGAAGAGGGGCATAAAATTCAATGGGATTCGACAAAAATAATATTGAAACAGCCCAATAATAAAAGAACGAAAAATCAAAGAAAGTGCTTTAATACAACTAAATGCAAATAAATGTGTAGCTAGTATTTCAACCGAATGTAGCCAAATTTGGTTACCAATGTTAGAAAGAGAAATTTCCAATAATCAATTACCTGCGTTATCAGGATAGCATCATAAGTTTTTATCCAGGTTTTCTTATGATTTATCATTGGAATAGTTGTTAATCGACACACACCAATACACAAAATCACCAAACTGAGCGTTTTATTAGCAACATTTCCAAAATAAGCGGAAAAAAGCGCTATCCCAATAAAAACCGTTCCTGGAACGTGCACTTCACTGGATTCCATTTCTAGTAGACTATCATATCTTTGGAATGTCATAAAATAAAATATTTATTTCACATTTTACCAGAGATCCACTAGTGATCCACTATGAATGGACCTTAATAAAATTTGACAACAAAGTTTTGTAGTCTTAAACTTCAAAATATTATTGATTGTCTAGTTGTTGTCATATTTTTTTCGTTGTGTCAGATAGGGACCAAAATTATTTTATCATTAGTAAATTTTGAGAAAGGTAGCTGGAACGCTACCGAAACGTCGAAATAAAAAAATAAAAAACATTATTGTGGTTTCATTCCGAAAAAAATTTTTCTACTTCGGTCACTAAAACCGCATCTAAAACACGGATTTGACATTCACAAAACATCACATCTCGTTTATCTTTTGTTTCTGAAACGTCACATCAAGTGTATCTTCTGTAATTTATATTTAATATTCCGTGATAATTTTGTAGCACTGTGTCATATGATTTTTCAATGACACGCCAGATTAATGTTAGTTGTATAGCACAAGATTTACGGAGGAAATTACGTGAATTTGTTTTTAAATGGTCAAATCCTTGGTAAGTGCAAGCATTTTAAGGATATTTTTTGCGCTATTTATGATATTAAATAAAAAAATAATAATAATAATAATCGTTGTATGTAAAATTGTAAAGAACATGACATTGCAAATGGGGTCATATGATGAATATCTTTAGACCCTGAATAATGTAATGTTATTTATAAGGAAAATTTGCAATGACGTGCGAATATTACAAACACTATATGAATCTATTTGAATACAGGATGGACAGAATATCTTATGCCAAAAGCAAACTAGATGCTATTAGATTTTATGTCCATGTAACCCAGTGATTCCCAAAGTGGTCTATATGGACCACCAGGTCTATGACAACCTGCAAGGAGTCTCGCCAGCTAAAAAAAATTGGGGGTACATGAAATGAAAATGGGGGTCCACGATAGTGGATCTCAACATACATTGATAGTACCCATTTATTTACAATAATATAAATATAATATAAAGACATACAGGGTGTACCAATCTTACGACAAACTTCGGTATATGGGTTATTTTGAGAGATATCAAAAAATATTATCAACAAAAATAGTAGATGTGTTGAAGGTCCATATTTTGAAATTGTATCGAACTATACAGAGTGCTGCATAACTCCGTTACAAACCATACATATGATTTTTTAAATGGGAACCCCTGTATATTATACCGAATTCGGAATGGTTACATTTTTTTGAAGCTTTTGATATACGGTTTTACCACGTATACAGAGTCCTTCCAAAGATATGGACACTTTTATGTGAAAATCGTAGGTAAATCAACGCTCTGTAGCTTGTTGTAAGTTGAAGAAAAAAAATGTATTTTGCCAAACAGAGTTTCGTAATATGATGCAATATCTCCGTTTCCTATTAAATTTCAATTTTATTCTTTCTTATACAGGGTGGGGCAATCTTCTGACATCGGAGGATTACATTGTTGTGGTGAGAGATAGAACTTCATAGTTTTTTGTGAGCTAATACAGTTACTGAGGGCACATTTTGAAAATACTTTCGATTCTACAGGGTGTTCCAAAACCACGTAGCAGCACAAACTTACATTTTTTTAAATGGAACGTACTATATTTTGTTTAAGAATCGAAAAGATCTCACCGAGAGCGTTACAAAAATATAGCACTCTAATATATTATAAGGGTGTTTTACAAAGATATGGCCAATTATTAGCAAAAAAGACCTCCTCTTTAACACTCTGCAAAACAGTAAATTATAATAAATCAACAGGTCTTTGTATTCAAATGTCATACACACATCATTGGCTGTGCTCAGTATTAATTACTTTTTTCATCGGTGGCTTCATTAATACAGGGTGAAACAAAACGCAAATCAAGCAATATCTCAAAATTTTTAAATGAATCACCCTATAAGTCTTTTCACAATTTGTTAGTACAATTAATGAAGTTTCAAACGATGTAGTAAACTTAGGGCATTCGTTAATGAAAAATCTTAGATATTTTATGATAATGGTCAAAAACAAGTATTTTACGTACACAAATAAAATGGTATTAAATTTTTACATGCAATCTCTTGTAAATTTTAACATTTCTAAGGCATACATTTTATTCGTAATTTTGGATGCATCTACAATATCTAATCAATGAAATAAAATGTTTGCTAATACCGTAGGCACCTACCTGGAATTACCAAAAATTTCATATTTATTCATGTTTTACTTTCAAGAATTGTTATTATAGGCTTGTTTGAGAATGGGCGAAACATAATCAAGCCATATTTTTGATTATATCAAGTGGGCTACTATCAAAATAGTATCTACTAATAAATGTCAAAGAAATATTGCTGTATTCTTCGTTTGTGTTTAGGAAGTTGATTCAAACACAATAGTTAACTTGTGGTTCCAACAAGATGGAGCATCTGTATATCAGAAATTTTACCGACAGGTGGATAGGACGTGGTTGACTAATTTCGTGGCCTCCTCGATCTCCAGATCTTACACCGATGGATTTCTTTTTATGGGGATACATCTAGCAACTTGTGTATCAAACGTAACGCATTTTCCACAATAACTCCAGCTATGTTGGAAAGAGTAAGATCCTCGTTTTTGAAAAGAATTGTATGGAAGTAAATGATCGCCATTTTGAACACTTATCATAAACTACTATACTTTTTATAAAATGTCAATGTTTATTTATGTAAATGTGAGTGTTCTTATAATGTTGGTTTTCATAATTGTTAGTTTTTCAAAAATAGAAAAAGTTGGAAAATGAATTGCAAGCTTGCATTTTACATAACTAAGATATACTGTTAGTGGTGACTTGAGTAATTATTTCGTAAAGACTACAAACTGCTTTTATATTTATTAGTACCTACTATAATGACATTTGCCTACATACAGTAAACAAAAATATTTCTTCCAACATAATTCCTTCTTTCCTTCCTCTAATGGTAAGAGTAGAAGTCAAAGATATTTTAAATGCATCCAAAATTACGATTAGAATTTATGCCTTAGAAATGTTAAAATTCACAAGATGTTGCATGTAAAAATTTAATACCATTTAATTTGTGTATGTAAAATACTTGTTTTTGACCATTATCATAAAATATCTACGATTTTCCATTAACTAATGCCCTAAGTTTACTACATCGTTTGAAAGTTTATTAATTGTACTAACAAATTGTAAAAAGACTTATAGGGTGATTCATTTAAAAATTTTGAGATATTGCTTGATTTGCGTTTTGTTTCACCCTGTATTAAAGAAGCCACAGATGAAAAAAGTAATTAATACTGAGCACAGTCAATGATGTGTGTATGACATTTGAACACAAAGACCTGTTGATTTATTTTAATTTACTGTTCTGCAGAGTGTTAAAGAGGTCTTTTTTGCTAATAATTGGCCATATCTTTGTAAAACACCTTTATAATATATTAGAGTGCTATATTTTTGTAACACTCTCGGTGAGATCTTTTCGATTCTTAAAAATGTAAGTTTGTGCTGCTACGTGGTTTTGGAACACCCTGTAGAATCGAAAATATTTTCAAAATGTGCTCTCAGTAACTGTATTAACTCACACAAAACTATAAAGTTCTATCTATCACCACAACGATGTAATCCTCCGATGTCAGAAGATTGCCCCACCCTGTATACAGGGTGAACGGAAACTCGAACCTGTCATTTTCTTTCTTCTTTCAAATGGATTGTATTTTATAGCAAAAATAGAGTCTTCGATTATGTAACTTTAATTTTTGTCAAGCATTCCCTATGGGTACCCAAATTTTATAAAAACAGAGTTATTTTGTAATATTTATTGTAAACTATAATTATAATATTGACCTATTATGTGAAAGCAATAAACGTTGTAAGTAACAAAAAATCCTGATTGATGATACATTTTAATGAATAATTTATTCTAAGCAAAAGTATAATCCTAACCGTTATATTAAATTGAAGCTTCAAAGTGTTCACCGTTAACATCAATGCAATGCTTGGTCAGCTTGGCCAGCTCGGTCACCCGATTTAACAAAAGTATATTTATTTTTTTCGGGTCTTGTAAGGAATAAGTTTATAAAATTCCCCGGCTATTAGAGATGACGTGAAAGAGATAATTAGTGCGGCATTTCGATCTGCTAACGTTGATATGCTGAGAAATGTTAGTCAATCATTTGAACTATTCTGCAGCATTGCATTGATGTTAACGATGAACATTTTGAACCTTTAGTTCAATATTACGGTTGGGATTATACTTTTGGTGGCTAGCTCTGCTTAGAATAAATTGTTCATTAAAATTTATTTTTAATTAGGATGTTTTGTTACATACAACGTTTAATGCTTTCACATAATAGGTCAGTAATTACATTTTACAATAAATATTACAAAATAACTGTGTTTTTATAAACTTTGGGTATAGGGAATGCTTGACAAAAATTAAAGTTACATAATCGAAGATTCTATTTTTGCCATAAAATACAGGGTGTTCCATTCAAAAGAAGAAAGAAAATGACAGGTTCGAGTTTCCGTTCACCCTGTATACAAGAAAGAATAAAATTGAAATTTAATAGGATACGGAGATATTGCATCATATTACGAAACTCTGTTTGGCAAAATACATTTTTTTCTTCAACGTACAACAAGCTACAGAGCGTTGATTTACCTACGATTTTCACATAAAAGTGTCCATATCTTTGGAAGGACTCTATATAACGTGGCAAAACCGTATATCAAAAGCTTCAAAAAAATGTAACTAATCCGAATTCGGTATAATATACAGGGGTTCCCATTTAAAAAATCATATGTTTGGTTTGTAACGGAGTTATGCAGCACTCTGTATAGTTTGGTATAATTTCAAAATATGGACCTTCAACACATCTATTTTTGTTGATCATATTTTTTGATATCTCTTAAAATAAGCCATATACCGAAGTTTGTCGTAAAGTTGGTACACCCTGTATACATTTATACAAGAAATCAATAACAGGTAAGTAGGGAAAAACATGGCAAGGTGTTTTCGACACAAGAAAGTGTGTGAGCCTCTGATCAAACCTAATTTTATGCAAGAATTCTACCTAATGGAGTTTGCGCCCTTTGAAGATGATGCTGTTTTTTAGAATATCTCAAGAAAACCGCTACCTGTAAACTTCAAACTTGATACATTGTACAAACCTGCATTAAATGAACTGTTTACTAAAACCTGCGTTTTTTATTGCCATCACAAGCGTTCCACGTGGGAGGGGCAACGGGTAATTTCAATTAAATTTTTTGTGTAGATCTAGTATTTATTAATATGTATAAGGAAAAATGGGAACAAAATAAATAAATAAATCTTCAAAAATTGATGAGGCTTTTACTTGATGAAGATCCATACTAAACGATGGAATACAACAATTTAATTTGTTTAAATCTTCATTATATTTTAACTAAGTTCAATACATATTCGTGACGCGTTTCGCTAACACAGTAGCTTTATCAAACGAGTGGAGGTATAATGAAACATTTTCAATTTTGAAACTTTAACTTTGTGGTTAACATTTCAGATAAATAAAGATATTCAATAATCACTTCAGAATTTTGATTTTTGGTGGAATAGTACATTATATATTTACATACTAAAAATATTGCATTCGAATAATTATTAAATATTTCACTTTTGTGATTCGTAGTTGAATAAACTAATAGACTAAAAATCAATATTCTTAATGTATTTTATCGTGAAATTTGAAATTTTGAAGTGTCCTTAAATAAGAACGGAGAAGGTACCGGCAGGGTCTTCTGTCATCATCTGTCGACAACTCAACAAGAGTACCGTGCAGTGATCCTCCAATAATTTTATTAACACCAGTGTTAAAAGCTAATAAGTGTCATATCTAATAAGAATCTGGATTACTCCACAGTCCTTTGGAGTAAAACAGTTCATTGAAGTACAATCAAACGGTCCCTAGGACTACAACGGTCCCTATGAGCAGAACGGTCTCTTGGAGTAAAACTGTCATTAGGTTCCCTAGGCTCCTAGGAAATTCCTATTAACCACCAATCTACCAATATTTGTGAGTGCCGGCCTTACAAAGCTTCTGAAAAGGCCACAGCCATTACATTGTGTAGCGGACGACAGTGGAAAACATCAGAAGTAAAGTACAAAGTTAGGCTTCACCTACACAAACATATATTTTTTTAACCTGCTGAGTCTGATATTTTTTGATGTTCACCAACACCTTTTTGTAATTTCACGACAGAAATTATATACATTTTTTTTACTTACATAATTTTATTTACTACACAGAAACGTAAAGCTTTTTTGAATTAACAGATTAAAAGTTAGCTGACCTTTAAATTCAATTTTGTTTTTAATTTTCTTTTAGGAAAGTAAATTAGTGACACCCTAAATTTTGTTCCTTTTTTTTTTCTAGTCCGTTTAAAATAAATTTTTTTCTCAAGTTTAATAAGATAACAAATCCCTGCGAACTGGCTTAGTTTACCTCCGAATTTAATCAGTCAGTTAGGCAAGAACTTGCTGTATTTACTATCATTTTTTTAACGCTTCAAAGATCATTTTTGGAACTTTAGTTCTTTACGTCAGATTAGGTTTGAGCAGTGACTATAACATTCTTGTTATAGTCACTGGTTTGAGCGACCTGGATTCGGATTTATTTCAATACGATCGCGCAAAAAATGGTATAAGCATCTCGAACGTTAAGGGTAATTACAACGTTTGCAAGTAGATTCTTCTCGTAAAATTGGACAAAATGATATGAGGATTAAGGGGTCTAGCACATTCACTTTTAGAAATACAGAGTGTTGAAATTTTGAAAACTTGAATGTTGTTGGCAGGTTGTTTTTTAATGTGAAAGGGCATATTTTGATAGAAATAGTAGTTTGTGCAACTAGTGTGGATATGATGGCCATATCGCACGAGGACGAAGTTTTAGCATGACGCCGTAGGCGGAGTGCTCAATAGTTCAAGTGCGATATGAACAATCCACACGAGTCGAACAGCATATTTTTTCTACGACCCACTTGAGAAAAATCTAGAAAATAAAAATTTCTATAAACTGTACTATAAATTCAAATTGAAAATTTAACAATTCAATTTTATGTTTCCACTAATTTTTTTGTGGTAAACGTACAGTTCTTGAATGTCCAATTTGTATAATGCTACGGTTTCCCTTTTTAAATATACGATGCTGTTATAAATAGATGTTGCCAGTCGGACTCCCTCATGGAGGGTACCGTACCATTATCTATAATAATTAATATTCTGCTGAATATTTCAAACGTCTACCTATTGTCGTTATTTATCCAGCAGAATAATTATTTTAAAAAAAATTAACAATAAAAAAAACTTCTTCACGGGGAATCGAACCCGGGTCTACTGCGTGAGGTTTGCTGGTTTGCTTACCACTCGACCATCGAGGAATATGCAAATTGTTAATCTATAACGTCAGATGTATTACATAATTTTTGCTTAAAAGGAACTAAACTTCCTACCGTGTGTCCTGCGACACGTTCTACCTTTTTTATTCATTTCATTGGCGTCATTGAGTCATTTATCGTTTCAATTTATACAGTGCATTAATACGGAATTTAACGGATATCGATAGAAGTATTATAATCTATTTACATGGAAATAAGAAAGCAAAAAGTGTCTAAATATCGGATTAAATCTTCAACTGTCGGTTAATACTTATTTGCTTGCTTCGAGTCATGAAAAAACTTACAACTTTTAGTAAGTCTTTGACTTTGACATAACAAAATTCTTTCCGGTTAGAGTCATTCTTCCTTTATCCAACGATCCAGGGATGTATGTATGTATTTTGGGGTTACATTCACTGAGACCTAAAAGATCTATTGTACCCCCTTACTTCTACTCAGTTTCTGAGGAGAGTCTCACAAACTAGTAGTTCCTTTACTCCTATTTCCCGGAGGAATTTTAGGATGTTCCTCTTCTATCCAGTAATCTCCCAGGTGCTGTGCTCTAGGATTCTGAAGTGCTGTGCAGTAGGAATGTATGTGGATGGAGGTTTCTTCTCCCATTCCACAAAATCTTCTTCCTCCACTATTTTGAGCTTTTTCAGGTGCCCATTCAGGCTACGGTCCAGGGATATATGGTACACATCTTTAATGGTTTCGCCATAATAGGCATGATGACTGATTTTGAAAAACTGCTCCACGATTTTCTCACGTATATACTTTATCTACAATAAATGTTATTTCTCTAAGAAAAAAAGTTTTTAAAAAACACATTTCAAATTATGCGCTAAAACGCTAGAATAGTAACGGTTTCTGTCTATGACATCATCAATTCGTAAATACCATTTATAGCAGATCTATGTCGATAGGTTATCTATGATCTGTGTTCTGTGGTGAAATCGTCAATGTCAAACCATAGACAGATTATATTTCTCTATGAGTCAAACTTCAAACACTTGACATATGAACCAAGCAAAGCCAACAAACAACAAAGGAAATTTAAAACAGATGTTCGGATCATAGATATTTGCGAAAGTACGACGTCCCTCTCGTCTGATTGGTGTTTGAGATAAGATGGCGAATAGTTAAATTTTGTGCTTATATATTCACTAAAATAAATGTAATCACAAGTATAAAATAAAAATGAGTGATTTCTTTAGAATCTCAAATCAATATTTCAGTGATTCTTAGTGACTGTCATCATGCCTATTACTATTTAAAGAGGAGCATGTAATAACAAAAAAATCTAAAAATTGTGTGTATATAATGAAGGTATTCATGAAATGCCCAATTTTTATATATTTTGTGCCGGAAAATCCGAAAATAATTTTTTTTATTTGCCGTTGCTGTATTAGATTGTATATACTCCTATATTGTATGCGAAGGTCGAGAATGTCCTTGAAACTTAACGAAGGATACGCTTTTATCTCTACATGCGCCTTGTTTCTTAACCCAGACACTTAAATCATCATCAGAGGGAATAGAAGTTCACCGGCCAAAGCTAATGCATTGCCGAGCTGCCAAGTGTAGATTTTATCCGGAATTTTCAGGATTTTGATTAAATAAATGAATAGTTATTTGTTCAACTAGGCAGCAAAGTAGTAGATTGACTGCCGAGGCTGAATTCATAGCCGAGCGTAGCGAGGCTAGGAATTCAGCTAAGGCAGTCAATCTACTTTGCTGCCGAGTTGAACATATAATTTTTTCTCCGATTGTTCATAATGATATAGGAGGAT
Source organism: Galerucella pusilla (assembly GCA_910591695.1). Classification (NCBI taxonomy): domain Eukaryota; kingdom Metazoa; phylum Arthropoda; class Insecta; order Coleoptera; family Chrysomelidae; genus Galerucella; species Galerucella pusilla. The sequence goes on from CAJUYI010001131.1 coordinate 18,278, forward strand.
ATTGTATTTGCAAATTATCTGAGGAAAGAAAAGGTGGCCTATTCGTAAATTGTAGTAATTTTACCATCAATGTTAATAACAACTAAACATATGTTTTCAAATTCTTGTTAAAAGTATTATGTAATAATTGCTAATAAATGTTTACGTCAAATGTTTTATTCCAATTGAGTATAATCACTTTGCAGTTTGCTTCCTAGGCAGGAAAAGTAATACTTTGCTGATTGATATGTGTCAGCAAAATTAAAATTTGCTGCCAATCGGAGAAAAAATTTTTCATTCAAAATTTAAAAAATGAACAGTTATTTTTATCTTCTTACTTCATAAGTAAGGATAATGCGACGTCCACCTAATATAAAGTCGTATCATGCTCAAGATTATAATCGTTTTACAAGAAACATTAGAAATTAGCATAGTTGTATCTGTTTCATTTTAATTGGCTATTTATAGCTCTTACTGAGTTTTTTGCAATGATTATATTTCAAATTATTCCTATAATATACGAAATGCTTCGCTTGCCCTAGCTGTCCCTTGCCATTAGCTCCAAACCGTTATCATTCATAGAAACCCTTCTGAAGCTAGCTGTTTTTAAAGCATTTAGGTCGTACCTTGTAAAGTAGTCATGACGCAAGAGCCAAGATCAATAACAAGACACTCTTGGTGATGGTCTTGTTTGTCCGCTCTTGGACTTGGTCTTAGTATTGCTACTGTATGTATGATCTTGGTAGAGATGGGAAGTACGTGTGCGTTTCGTACAAAATGTACAGTGCACATAATATGAACAGTTTTATTGTACTAATAGTACAATTCACCATTAGTTCATTGGTTTTAGATTGACCGCATTTCATAAATTATATTTTTCAAGTGTATTCAGGTGCAGGGACACTTTTAACCATCAAATTTAAACAAGGATTGCGTTATGTTAATCAAAGACTATTATAAACCACAAGTATGTTTTAAAGGGAAGACTATTATAAACCACAAGTAACTTTTAAGGGAAAATTCATGCCATCGGAATGTGTGCCCACTTCCATATTGATAAAAAATATCGAATACAAAGGATTATCATCATGTCGACTAGTCAAGCAGCCCTAAAAGCACTTGGTTCTTGCTTAATCAGTACTAAAATGGTATGGGAAAGACTGGGAAAACTCAATGAACTAAGCGAGAACAACATCGCCACCTTACTGTGAATTCCAGGACATACTGGAACAAAAGGACATGTAATAGCAGATGAACTAGCGGTGAGGGTTGCTGAAACACACTTTTGGTAGGCCTGAACCCTTTTTCGGTATCAGCTCCAATGCAATTATATTCAGAAAGATAAATCCAATCAGTTGCTAAACATGAATTATGAAATTTGGAAAAGTTTTGAAAAGATCTACTAGTGCTTAGACAATCAAAGAGGACAAATGTATGTCTAGGCCAGTGTAAAACTGCACAGAGTGTCCTGACGAGGATCCTTAAAAAGCTTGAAATAGTATAGCTAGAAGAACTACTAGTCTTTCTTCAGGAACTAAATAGAAGAAAGGGAGCACAATAGATATTTTGGGTCTTGGTGAATATCCCAATATACAAACAACTTATTAATTCATAAAATTTAAAGTCTAGCATTTTTGTATAGAAAGGCGCAAGCGTCACTTAATTTTCCTCCCGTCAAGGGGTTCTTACTCATTTAAAAGTTCAATAAAATCTCAAAATTTCTACTCGTACAATTTATTTACAAAGTTCGAACCACTAGATTGAATAATGGTGTCAATAATCTTACTAAACTCTCTTTAAACTTGACCTGTGATGTTATTGAGGACAACATCATAACAGAATCGATGAATGGAAAAAAATAAACGAGAGCGGCGCTATGTTCGAATTTTTTTGAGGTCTTGATTGACTGGTTATGTTAATAGCGTTTTTTTTCTTCATTTTTTCACATTTTATAGAATAAATCAATCGTTTTAGCTGAATCATCTTATTTGATTGCAAAACAAAATTTGCTCACGATTTGCCAGTTCGGTAAAATCAAATAGTTGATCTATTTTCATAATATGGGAATTAGGGAAAGAGAAAAAAAAGTAAAAAGTATATTCCAAACAGTACCACAATTGGGTATTAATTTTTTTCGCAAATCGCTAGGAAATTTTGACGTTTCAAACAAAATTTCTTAAACAAAAAGTCAAAATTTCCCAACAGCTTGTTAACGGGCTATTCAATATGAAAGACTTTCAAAATTCATAGATTTTAACTCATTTGGTTAAACGCCTTTGGTTTTGGATGGTTCGTGTATCGATTCTCACAATTTTCTAATCGCGATAATTATTTTTCCCAGTATCCGTATTTTACTGTTAGGTGAGTTGGTACTCTTTGATGGCCTCGGATTAGAAACAACCTGTAATGACCTGTATACATTTTATATTAGAATACCTATTTAAGTTGGCATTTGCAAACAATTTATTGTTAATTTTTATACCTACTAGTCTCATCTGTAGCTTACTACATTATTACTTTTTGATGTAACTTTCATTTTTCCCTTCATTTTTGCTACCAGTTCTTTTTATAATTATGTTTGGATTCACCAATTAAATATCCCGACGATATTCCCTTTTTTTATTTCAATTCCCACTAAGCGGAATAGGTTACAATAACAATTATTGCTAGATGTTTTTAAATCACCCTGGTAAGTGAACGTTTATTCGTTTTAATCGCTAGCGGTTTGCATCAACCTCGTATAAGCACGAGCACGTGCACGGCTCCAGGAATTTATAGAAATCGTCGGCGCGCTTGTGTAAGCTGGACATGAAAGTTCCGACAGAGTGACCCTTCTTGTCTTGTTAATGTTCGTTAGTTGAAGTCTGTTAATTGGCAAACAATTTTATTACTCTTTTAACTAGTCGGTTAACTGGGGCAAATATTTGACTTTTGTGAGTAAGAACACTTTTCTTCAGTCAAATTCAAATTATTTTAACCTGAAGATAGGACAAAGAGACATATGATTTTATACAATTCGGTAACTATAAAATCAACAGCATAAACGAAACAAAATATTTATTCAGAATCATCGTCATTAAGTAGTTTATTCTTAACATCCAGCTCCTGCCAAAATTGAAGACGCGTTTTTGGAATAATAGTGCAAGGGTAGATACTGAAGTGTTTCTTCGAATTACATCGGCACCATGGTTTCTTTCTCGAGCATTTACCAAGCGCCCCCTCTTCATCAAAACCAGTTTTATATAAAAAGTTGTTTTCTTTTCTGGTGAAAGCTCCCACTGTTTGATTTTTAAAATAAAAATTCTCTTAAGTTTGAATTTGAATGGAAAATCTTTTCATTAAAAAAAATTGTTAAATCCATTTTAATCACATCAATTTTTTCATCGATAGCATCACCTAGTAGTTAGGGTGGCGAATAGGGGATTTTTCGGGAATAATCGAGCGTGGCAGTTGAAGATATGAGAGATACCTTAGACCTAATAGAACAACTTTGGAAAGTATAAGTTCTATATGTAGTGACGCGCGCCTAGGATAGACGATCAGAATGGAGCTTAATACAAGAAAATGTCATATTATGAGGTTTCACCGAACTAACACCCCAGTATGGTATGACTACACTCTTAACAATGTGATTCTGGAATCTCGAAAAATTGTTAAGGACTTAGGGATATTGTTGGATACCACACTTAGCTTTCAGGAACATATTAAAACTATTGTTAATAAATCTCTGTGTCTACTTAGCTACATTAAGCGTATTACCGTTGATTTTACTAGTATACATCCTTTAAGTGCTTTAAGTGCTTTACTGTTCGTTAATCAGACCCCACTTGGAATACTGCGCTTCAGTGTGGTTTCCACAATATTTATTTTATATTGACAAAATCGAAAGCGTTCAGCACAGATTCCTTAGACACGTAGCATTCAAAATGGGTAGATACTTAGACTATGAAACCATCCAGCAAAATTTAAATATTACCACTTTAAAGCAACGGCGAGATCAGCATAACCTAATTTTATTGTTCAAAATACTATTTTTTTTAATCGAATGTCCAACTTGTTAGCCAGAATTAACTTTGAAGTTCCTAGTCGCCAGACAAGGCAGGTTACTTCCTTTCATGTTCCGTTTTGTAGAACAAATTATGCACAATTTTCATTTATACCACGAACACTGAGGGGTGCTAATCAATATCCTGAACTTGATTCCTCCACGGGTTTTATCAGTTTTGAACGAACACTGTCAAGTATACTTAGATAACTAATTGTATTAATGATATTTGGTTCTTTTTAGTTACGTGTTTTCTGTATTTCTTTTATCTTACAAATTTTTATTTATAGTGAATTGCATCTTTTGTATGTTCTGTACTTTATATGTATAAATGTTTTGTATTTTTAAGATTTGTAATCACTTTTTGTGAAATAGGTTCGCACGTAAATAAATAAATAAATAAATTGTTTTTTGGACGTACCGTAAGCAAAACGAAGTGAAGAAGCAAAAAAGAGGAATGTGCCATAAACATGTACTGTTACAGGCACTCATGCAGCCACAATATGAAAGTTCCAGTGAAGAAGAAGAAAATGAATTGTATTGAGCAAAAATGTAAAGGTGATACATAACAATACAATTATAATACAATTTTTATATTATTTCATTTTTTATACAATAAATAATACAATTTGTACCACATTTCATCTACATTTACGTTGGTTTTATCTATATATCGCTTTATTGTCATTCTCTGACATTCCCCACTTTATCAGGGAAAATGAAAGGAAAAAAATACTTATCGTCACGCCAAAATCGTCAGTTTTTTTAAAGGGAGCTTCCTTGGGGCCTACTTAACACCCCTTCCGAAAATCTGACGCGCTCGAGTAACACCCCTTCCGAAAATCTGACGCGCTCGAGTAAATTTTTTTTTTTTGGATTTTTGACTACTTCATATGCCTACCCCCACCACGCAAACCGGCAGATTAGTATACCGTTGTTATCAGAGGCACTTGGGGCATACGTGGTAAGAATATCTGACGCGCTCGATAATGCCCAAGTAACTGTTTTTTTAACATTTTTGAAAAACCGTACACGCCATACCCACCGCTAAAATGGTTTTTACCATACGAGCTTTTCTTTTCGAAATTACTTTATCTTTCGATTTTAACAGCTGTTTTTCAGACACAAGAACCTAATGCAACTTATGAGGCAATGTAAATCATTCTTTGTCTCCTAATACATTATTTATTCGAACTAAATGCAACAAACACGGTTTCGACATCTTGTTTAGCTGCTGGGTAATCTAATTGTTACTAAACATTAAGTAAAAGAAATAGACATTGCTAGAATAAAGACATATGCCACAAAAATTGTTTAAACTTGCAATAATGTTTTAACACATACCAGAAGGGTTTAACTGATTCAGACGTGAGTTTAAAAAAGTGGTTCAAATTTTACCTTAGTAACAACTGAGATATCTGTGCGGTTTTTATTTTAATCGGAATTTAAGGAAACCCACTTAAAGGACTTGGAAAGACACAACTTTTGGCGTTTTGAACGGTCAATTTCGGATCATTAGGGTGTGTTGTAACTCAGCAGCTTAACCCACTGGTCAGTGAACCAATGGTTAAACTACGTTTAACCACTATTCAGTAGTTAAGCCTTTTTGCGTTGTAACACAATAATATGTCGATCAAGGGTTACGTAACCAATAGATTTCAGTTGACATTTCAACCTTTCGTTTCCGTAATTGTCATTTACATTTAGTAATTTAGTTTCATAGACGTATTTAAATACCTTGGTATAAAGGTAAATAATATGGGAAACGAAGATCATTGAAATAAATGAAAGGATCACCAATGCATCAAAACTGTATCATTCATTATTAAGATCATTTACAGGAAAAAAGGAAATCAGTGTAAAAACCAAAATTACAGTATATAAAACAGCTTCTCGGCCAATCCTTACTTTTATGAAATTGAAAGCTGGATACTGTCAAAGAAATATAAAAGTCGAATCCAAGCAATGGAAATGAAATATTTGCGGAGAGTGCAAAGTGTATAACACGAAAGGATCGGATAAGAAACGAGGATGTTAGAAAGGAACTGGAAGTAGAACCAACCAATACTCGATATATTAGATAAAAAAAGCTTAAGTGGTTCGGACACTTAACAATAATGAGCAACACACCAGTCAGGGATGTGTGGGAAGCCTGATAAATACTAGAAAGAAGAAATGTAAAATGAGAGGAAGCAAAAAAGATGGCAAAAAATAAAAAGTAATGAACTAATTTCATCTACTAACAAAATATTTAGATATAGATACCTAACCTTACACCTTCGGGTATAAAAAGGGTTTTTGATTACATGAGAGTGAAATAATTATCATTTCTAGTTCCAGCAACTCTCGAAAGTCTTCATCATCTGTAAATTCTTGTAGAGTAGCTCTCGCTTCTTCCAATTCCCAATTATTTGTTCAAAATAATTCGCACTAAATGTTCAACGCGATAAATATATCTTTATATACATTTATTTTTTTACTTATCAATGGAAATCAAAAATAACTGTAAAACGTCAATTATTGCAAACCTAAATTGTAAAATTGAAGCAGACAAACAGATAGAACAAGTAGAATTGTATTATTCCGTGTTTGATCATAGGTTAACTCCCTGATGGTAAACTTTTCGAAGGTTAACCAGTTGGTGAACGTCTAAATTCTCGTGTTACAACAACCTTTTGAAGTTAACCAATGGTTAACTATAACAATGGTTTAACCTACCCTAAATCCCGAGTTATTGAATCCCAAACTTGATCAACGATTCTCTGCAAACGATTAACAAGCTATCGAAAAAGAAAATACCGACATGCAGGTAATATTATATGATATTTTTGAAGGATTCCATCAAAAATCTCGCCTACTGCTCTTACATCCACCTTTAATGCTAACCCGACTAGACTAATACCCAACTATGCACTTAGCCCAAAATCCCAAATTTTCTCATACAAAGCCTTTCAGATTCTTCATCGGATGACATTATTCTTAATTTATTATCCGAGAACTTAATATCCATCCGACTTTATTTGATATTTATTTATATAGGTGACAGTTGTGAAATGAAATATTTTAGGTGTGTTCAGAACGAAACAAAGATTTATTAATTTTGATCGGGCTGTGATGGTTGTAAATAAAATAGTATACAAACCTCGGTAGGAAGTTTCATTCCTGTCTCGAGATAATTGGGAAAAGTAGAATTCGATAAATGGCGCTCTGAAATGTCAATGTCATCTTAGCAACGAGTAAAACAAATCAGCTGCCGTATAAGCCCTTTGATATTTAAGTTTTATTTTGCTGATTTAGTTATTTTCAGTGTGTGTTGGAAAACTTTTGCTTTTTCTTTCATGGTGCTTTAGTATTTTGTGTTGTTAAACTAAATTTTGACTCCTAATATTTTTATTTTTGGAGTAATAGGTATGGTTGATATTTGTGAAAAGTACAACGATTTCGTGTTTTTATTTTATTTTTGATAATATAGTCATTTCTACAAAAGTTGCAGGGAAGGTACGTTTGTATTGAGTAATATTTTAAATCTTTAATACCAACTTATTTTCTCTTTGATTTGCAATGAAAACAAAAACTAGAATAACATAACCTCTTCCATAATATCTCAGATTATATAAGAATATTACCTCAGAAATGAAGCAGGGAAGGTACGTTTGTATTGAGTAATATTTTAAATCTTAAACACCGACTTATTTTCTCTTTGATCCGCAATGAAAACAAGAAATAGAATAACATAACCTCTTCCATAATATCTCTGATTAGATAAGAATATTACCTCAAAAATGATAGCAGTTGAGTTAAATAGAAAAACACAGTTTTAAACTTGTCACTGACACAAAATTAAACAAATAAAGTACGACTTTACGGTAATTACGTTGACTTGCATATAATACAAAAACAAAGCAAAACGAATTATTTTACTCGTTGCGACAGATACAATTTTCTCCGCCAGAGGTCTCATTGAATTCTACTCCGCCCAATAGCTAACTAATCTCTCGACAGTAATGAAACTCTTCCCACCTCGGTGTGTAATATACTATTACCTCGTAGGAAAAGCCACATTTCTGGACTCTGTTATGCTCGTATTTATAAACAAGACTCAAGGCTAAGCACGGTCTTGAGTATTCGTTTATGACACTTTTTCTATTTAAAATGTGTCAAAAACTAATGACAAAGACTTACTCAGCCTTGAGTCTTGTTTATAAATACGGGCAATATAGGCTTTTCCTTCTCGGTAAACAATGTACTATTGACACTTCTTCCAAAAAAAATGTATCAAAAACTCAAGCATTGAGTCTTGTTTATAAATACCGAATCTAAAGGCGTTTGAATATGTTCGGAGAAGTTTATGTTAAAAATTTCAAATTCATCGTATCCCTCTTTCTAATAATTGGACGTTCTACCTATTAAATGCCTGCTCTAGTTTGTCTAAATAGTTGCGGGATGTATGCTATTTTTTTAAAGAATGTTTACGTTAAAAAATGTAATGTTTTTAATGATGGGTGATATATGACGAGTTGTGAATTGATCACTGATATCTAAAATTCATCTTATATATCATATTATATCGATATGACGTGCGCCTATGGGTAAATTTACCCTAGTTTGTTAAAAAAAATGTATACTATTTTCATAAAAATATCCTGTATTCACTAAAGGAGCAAAAACCACTGGAGTGACAAGTCGTGGTTACAAAGAGCAAAGAGAACCTTTTATTATATATACACCGCGGTATAATAACAGATAAAAAGTGAGATATTTCTTTTGATCCTCGGGATTCAGTACGACTCGTCACAGTGACATATAAAAACGATAAAACAAGTCGAACGGACCGAGTTGATGGGGCAATTTGTGTGCACATTTTACCTTAAGGAATCGTATTTGAAACAATAGGGCATCGTTAACTCGATGAAAAAGGAAGTTTTAAGACTACTCTAGACTTACGTGTACTTAAACAACGAGTCATGTCTTATATCGAAGAACTATAAATAGGTAGATGCTAGTTTGTTTCTTTTTTTTCTATCGTTGTTATACAGAGTGTACGTAAAAAACAGTTATGCTTCTCTTTTCTGGAAAATGAACAACTCAAATCTAAATAAAATATTTTTTAAGGTATACAATGGGGTATTAGACCGCTATGGGACTTTTGTTTTTTTTTAAAGCATCTGTATCTGTAGAGTAGGGAGGGTGAGTGTGTAGGCTCACAGCACTTAGGCCACATGTGACCCATTGTACATCCTCCCGAGGAGTTGTCCTCCTAGATCGTTGTCCATCCTGTCCTTTTCAGGAAGGTGGACAGGTCACTGGGAGACATCTCCTTTATATCGGCAGGTGTAGGCCAAGACTCACCGAACACACACTCTCTTATTGACGATAACTCCGGACACTCGCATAAGACATGCCTGACAGTTTCATCTTCCTGTTCACACATCCTGCATAGAGGTGTGTCCACTAGCCCCATAGTATGGAGGTGTTTACTTAGTTGACAGTGACCAATCAGAAATCCTACTGTTAAACGTAGGTTTTTCCTGGTCATCGCCAAATATTTCTTCGGCGCCAGCTTCCCAGGGTCGCCCAGGGTGATCCTGGCAAAACTCCATCCTTTGATTCCATCCCATCTCTTAAGGGATTGAGCATGGGTGTAACGTTTGGCTAGTTCCGCAATTGTCGAAGTCGTTAGGCCGTAGGTGTCACTGGGTCCTATAATTTTTAGTCCAGCGGCTTCCCTGGCTAAAGAATCAGCAATGCGATTTCCTTTACTCCTGTCGTGCCCTTTAACCCACCTCAGGATAATGTTGTTATCTGCCGAGACGTCAGCTAAATCTTGGTGGCACTCTAATACTAGTCTCGATATAACACGTTGTCTGTTCAAGGCTAATAGGGCTTGTCTCTTAGATTAGGAAATCATATGGATACTGCACTTCGCCTTATTTGACACTTGCGATCTGTCACACACTTTTGCTGGACGCCATTTTATATGTGGCAGACAAAGCGAAAACGGCGTGTGTTTCTTTCGTGAATTTTTAAGTGAAAATTATTAAGATTGTGATTTATTTTTGAGCTGAAAAATGGTGAATTGTTGTGCTTACGGATGCCGAAGTCGGAGCGAGAAAAAGGAGATTGGAATTTCATTTCACAGGCAAACAAATAATTATATGTACAATGGACTATGTGGTTTTATTTCTTTTAAATGACGAAAGAGTTATCTCTGACAAATGATTTTTAAGTATGTAATTATTCAGTCTTTAATTCAACTAATACTAGTATTTGGATGACGAGTTTTAATAATGTTCATTAAAGATTTGCATATATAACGTATATTCTATGTTCAAAACGACCATTGTAGCAGTGGCGTGGGCAACCAATTTTTAAATTTCTCAAGATTAAATCTAGGTGCTCATTTCTATGATAGATTAATTTATTGATTTCCCTCCTTTGATACCAACCCATTATGTGCCTTTAACAAGCATTCATTCATTCTCAAAACAAATTGGTATTATTACATTGGAAAAAATGTATTACAAACATTATGTTACGCCGCTGACCCCATCCGCGATGTGGCAGGCGGTAACAGTTTTACGACTCTGGTTACGCGTCCACTCTCTTTCCTTGTCTAAGGCTTGTCTACTATCAGTGCAGATTATTATGTTTTTGCCAGAAATTCCTCTTCTGGTTAGTTCTTTTGTGGCAATTGAGATACCAGCCAGTTCTGTTTGAACCACGCTGGTGTTGTTTCCCATTCCCCACTTAATCTTGAGGCTTAGTGCTCTCGAGTAAACTCCACAGCCTGAGCCTTCTTTCATTTTTGAACCATCTGTATATATGCGTATTGCATTTGCAGCATCTGGCTCTGTGTTCTGTTTTATTTGAATTTTGTAGGGTTTGTTAAACAAAAACCTGGATTCAATTGCATCGTTGGCTGCCCGCAGCAGAGGTAGCTCAGTGAGCGCTTCCTGCCATAGGCTCAACCTCAATTGGCCCATTCCTACTTCGGGGTTTACACCAGCCGTGCGCAATCGTACCATGGCCATTAACGCAACCGCCTTGACTTGTAGGTCCAGAGGGGTCAGACCAGTAATTAGTTCCATTGCTGCGGTTGGTGTTGTTCTCATGGCTCCTGTGATGTTTAAACAAGCCATTCGCTGTATTTTTTAAAGCATATTAGTACTCCTAAAAATGTTTAACAAGAGAAAACTGGAAATCAAGAACTCCTAAATGTTCGCAACTTTCACTACAGATACGTCACATACCTAAAGATGAAGTTAACCACTTTTTGATCAGATGTTTTATGAACTAATAGGGAAGAATTTCGGAGTGGGCGAAGTTAGAAGTACTCGAGGTGTGAACAACAAACTAACCTATATGTGTTTATATGGGTGAAGTGTGAGATTTTTATATAATTTTAAGTCATTTAGGTTGAAATTGATATATTTAGACGTTATTTTATAAACAATAACTGTGTTAAATAAACTTCAAATCTAAAAATGCAGCGGATTGGAAGAGGTAATAATGAGATAAGATCACGCAAATGTGCTCAGTTCCTCAATGCTCATTATATGGTACTTCGAATATTTCTCTACATAAATTCCGTTTGAATCCCAAGGCAGCTAAAAAAATGGCAGATAATCTTGAAGTTAGGGAAGCCTATCTCAAAGTATATGTTTGTTTGCAGCAAGCACTTTCTGAAAGATGATTTTTTGTATGGTAAGTTCAACAATTTTCCACGTACCTAACTGTAACTTTTACTATCAAATTCTCTTCACTTTGATTTATATTTTTTTATTATAGATAGTTACATCGACAACACAGAGGAAGCGTTTGAAAAATGGATCCTTTCCTAGCCAGAACCTTCCAGTGACTAATTATCAACATAAAAAAAAATTAAGGATAGAAGTGGCCGACATTGGTAAGGAAAAACTCAAAACATTTACTTTCATTACATATTTGATTTATTTCAGGCTAAGACAAAAATCAAATTAAATGGAGTTGGAGCAGCATTCAGATGAAAATGAGAAAGTGGAGTTACAGTTATCAAAAAAAATGATGATACTTTACATTTGGATGGGAATGAACATGATTATGTGATGAATCCTGGTGAAACAAGTTCAACTATACATCCAAAAACCTCCCATCATACTCCACTTACCCATGTGTTCAATGACGATAAATCCACACAAATTGACTTCTGTGATTTCTTTGAACTTCCACAAATTCTCAATACAGATGAAAAGCTTAGCCATTTCACAGGTGATATATATATATATTCCACCTATTTCTTGATTATTGAATCCTAAATGTTATCCTGTTTTGGTATACACCTACCTATTCGTAATGCGTTTCATTACATACTTATTTCTTTTCAGGTGTGTCCAACAAAGTGATAGAGATATATACTACTCGTTTGAGAAAGCTACTGTGTTAGCCAAACACGTCACAACTTTAAGTTTAATATAATGTAGATTTTAACAAATTGAATTGTTTTATTTCATCATTTGCTATTTATTATCACTGATGTATTTATATTATATTTTTCCATTTAGTCAATTTGTACTAAAAAATGTTTGTTTATTCATATTCTGCATAGAATAGATTAAATGAAAACCCAAATTTGTTATTATTATTACATGAAATCTTCCACCTATTTGATTATTGTGCAAAATCATACATACCCTTGCTTATATAATGAAACAATAACTTTTTCATATTATTAATTTATTCAACATCGGTTACATACCCTTGCTTATATAATGAAACAATAACTTTTTTACATTATTAATTTTTTTTCTTCGTTTATTATCTATTTCTGCGACTTGGGCTAATCATCGAACATTGACAAATCCAGGACTCATTAAGTTTTATGGTAATTTCATGTGGGGATTGTAATATTGTTGAGGATCTCATACCATAAGCTTTTAATAACTTTTTCATTGGAACCGTCAATTCCACATAAAATTATGTGACCAGCCTTGAAAACCTCCTCACCAGTCACCTTCCTTAATTGGCTGAAAACGTTCACTCACTTTTATAATGTGTGATCCCTTTAGTTTAACTTCAACTGAACTGAACTGCCAACTCCAACGATGAACTGAACGCGAACGTAAAATTCATAATTCCTACTATAATCCAGAATATCCGAAATTGAGATCTCTACTTTCACAGGCGTTATTAATAGATATATCTAATAACACAAATCCAGCAATACAACACTAAAATTTCGAAAACGAAGCTAATATCAACAAAAGAATCAGAGCGTAATGACTAATGAATGAGAATAAAATGACAGAATATTTGTTGTTCATTGTTCACACCTCAATCCGACATCTTGTCATTCGCAGCGCCATCTCGCGGTGCGTGATTTTTCCTTATAGCCAGTTAGGTTAGGTTAGGTTTTATGTGATTGGGGCCTTCTCGCCACCTCCACTGAGACTTTCGTTAGGTCTATTGTGGCTCACCCTTAGGCATTACAATAATTCACCCCACAAGCCTTTGTCCATGGTTGTATTTGGTGATACTTTTTTGAAGTCGTTCGGCTCTAAGGTACTAAAACCGAATATATTATACCTTACCCTGCCCAAGGCTGGGCATAAGCATAGTATGTGCTCCGCAGTTTTGTCCTCCAAATTTACTGAACCGACAGTCCGAGATCTGAACGACTCATCTTCTTTAGGTGGTAATTTAATCGACAATATCCTGTAAGCAGTCCCGACAGAATGCGTAGGTTTGTTCTACTCCATTCCAGGATCTGCTTATTTTTTGTACTCGAAGGGTAGTATATGAACGCCTTCGAGTGAGAGAGCCCCGGTATGTCTGCCCAGTACGTGTAGGTGTCATGTTATGAGGTTATGTTGTAGTCACTCTCATTAGATTCATCTCGTACTGTTTGTTGACCATAAATAGCTACCAAAATTGCCTCAGTGCTAAACATAGTCGTAAATAATGAATAATAAAATCTAAAACGACAAATTCAAACAAAAAAATCGTAGTCTCTAAAATGAAAGACAGGCAAAAGGGAGGTTAGAAGTTCGTTTATATGTATGATTGGTCGGGCCGTTCGTTAATAGCAATTTGCTCAGATTAATCTGTGATCACATGACCAAAAATCCGTCGCCTCTGCGATGCAAATAACGACGCAGCTATTGTTAAGTTTAGCCCTTGACATTTATGACTTTCAAACGTCCACTTTTGACGAAAATTGTCTAATCTGTCACACAATACAAAAATTGCTATTAATATTAAAAGTTTGTCAAAATTTTTGTAAACTTAAATACACCATTAAAATGTACGGCTATTGTAATTACCCGTTACACCACTATTCCGAACCCACCAGCGAATCAGAAGATGAATATGACGTAGAAGCTTGTGTAAGATGTAAGAAGCATCCCAAATCCGATTATTCTAATGGTCACGAATACAAAATAAAGCAAAAAAATATGGCGAAAGGAAAGTTCGGTATAGCATACGTCATAGAAACGCCAAACCAAACAATTACAAAACCTACAGGTTGGCAAGTCGAATTCCAAGATACCCCATCGAAGGTAGAGAATAATTGTGCAGCTATGATGAGATGGGTGAATCGACCTCCTTTAGGGGAGTGCTCTTTTAGTGATTACCCCAAAGAGTGCGCTGTGTTTTTACAGGAATGTGAGTTAACAAAATTAGATAGGGGATGTAAGAAATGCCAAAAAGAAACAGAGTGTTCGTGTAAATCTGACAATGTATGCGTTATATGTGAAAAATGTAAAATAAACACCTCCAGACCACAGCGTAAGTCTACTGATATTTACAGTGATGGATTTAGGCAGAAAGATAAAAATTATAGGAAGGTTTGTTTTTGCGAGCGGTTAAATTGCCAAGAAGAAAAACAACCCAAGTGGTGTAAGCCGAAGTTGTTACAAGAGAAGCAAAAGTCGAATTTTAAGTACTGTAAAGACGAAGGTGATTTGGATTACGTACCTAAAAGGGATGGTGCTAAAAAGAAAGCTAAAAATACTCAAACTAAACCTTTGAAATGTAAAAATTACGAAGAGCAGAATAGAGTGGATGTGAAAGAAGGAAAAAACAATTTGGTACATAAAATAGAAACTAAAGCAGTGGTGGATATTAGATTTTCTGAAAAAGGTGTTGAAGTGAAAAATACGGAAACGACGCAAACTTCTACTCTGAAAGAATTGGGAGGCAACAGCGAGAGACAAATTCAGTCTGGAGTTGGAGTAAAAAGTACGGGAATGACGCAAACTTCTTCACTGAAACAATTGGAAGATGATAACGAGAGAAATTTTCAGTCTGGGGATAAAAAAGTGGAAAATTTACAAAAAGCGTCTGAGAAAAAACTTGTTGAGGACTTGAAAGAAATTTCAAAGAGAATTGTAGAGGATGCAGGGGAAGAAGTAAGTACACCGATATCACAATAATCGAACATTAAATGTCAGTTTTAGCGAGCTATAGCGGAAGTAGAATTAAACGAAGACACAAAGAAAGCAGATTATAAAATTATCAATCATAAACATTAATTATCAATCATAAACATCGAAGCGCGAGATTTTCACCCATGATATGACGCCGATGCAAAAACTTAAATTGGCGTTGAAAATACAAAAACAGGAAATTTTCGAATCGAAAACTGCTCAAAAGGCTCCAGAAACAATAATTCAAACTGTCAACTTTTGAAAAATAATCTCTACTGTAATTTGTTATTTTTTGTAAAATAAATTCGTGTCTTGGTCAGTAAGATTATAGTTTATATAGAAGATTTTTTCAATTCTTCATAAATGTTGAGTAATCAATACAAAAATATGAATATTTATCTACACCATTTACAGTTTCTTGCAAAGAAAATGTCATTTTAGTAAATTATGTCAAAGGTTTAATACTATTATAAAATCTCCGAGAGTCTTTGAAAATGAAAGAGTAAAGACTGTTTATTCAGAAGTAACAACTACTTCCCTGGCTATATGCCTCGAAGGACATTGCATTTCATTTCAAAGTTAAACGTGATTAGGATTGGGAATGGGATTGATAATAGCAATTATCAACTATTTTTAATGGTGCTTCTAAACGGGTTATATTTTTAGTGCAATATGTAGCTGCAACCATAGATAACATAACAACACAGTGGCTGGCAACACTGCCAGCAATAACAGCCACACAAGGTAATATTGACAATATTTCCAGTGTGTCCCGGCCATATAGCTACACATGTTTTGTGTTGCCTATGCATTTAATTGGTTGCAGCAAGAGTTGCCGGACGGCAGAGCCATATGCTACAATTGAAATGTTGTTATGCTGGCTGGGCTATAGTTGCCAATATTGCAGCCACGTATTGCACTAAAAATATTGCCCGTTTAGAAGGTGCTTTAGTTTAGCAATGGCTACTAATAATAACAACTGCCGAGTATTTTTAATAAAAATACGACAAAATTTGTCGATAATTTCTCACGGATTTCACCACCTCTTTTATATTCATCAATTATTTCATCAATACATTCTTAAAAATAGAAAAATTTGAAAATTAAATTACACGTTAAAATTCTATTAGAATAATTCAATGCAGGATATTGCGATCAAATTTGTATTCCGTCTTGAGAAACAACAGCATAAGGAAAAAAAACAATAACATTTAGACAGGTCAAATAGCGTCATTGTTAAAACGTTCTGTTTCCTTATTAAATCCATTATTATTTAACTTGTTTTGTTCGTTAGTCATTCCAAACTTCGTTTTTTCCAAGAATAGCCGCAAGAGTCGTTTTGAAGGTTTATTTCATATAAAACACGACCAATTTAACAACTAAATTACTTGTCGGGAAATTATTTGCAGCTATTTAGATTTCGTTGAAAATTGTGGAATTCTACGCTTTAAAAAACTGTGCAAGTTAAAATCTAACAATTATATTATAAGCCTCACAACTTTTGATGAATATTCCTATAATCTATAAGGCTTTTTTCCTGTTATTTATCATTTCTTTGACTTAAGCTAATCACCGACGCCGAGAGCACACTACCCCTAGCCGGAAAATGTACTAAGCCCACTACTGTTCCAGCTAGTGGTAGCAATCTTTGCTGAGCCCAACATCCATGGACTTGGAACATCTTATCCGAAAAACCGCATATCTACATTATACATCGTGCTCATTGGTGTTTCCCAGTGGTCACCCATCCAAGTACTAACCGCGCTCGACACTGCTTAATCCTGCCATAATCCCATACATAACAGTCACTCAAAACCGAAGAAAATTAGATTACGTTGTTTAAAACTCTGTTTACAACTCAAATCAAATGTTTCGGATCCACTTTAATTCCGATTCTAGTCCAACTGATACCCTTGCAGCGTTGGTAAATGGGGAGGAAAAACTTTTGTTCACTTCGAAGTGAGTGAAAAAAAAAAGAACCGATGTGAACTGAGGTTAACCGAGATCTCAGTCAAAAAGAACGCACCTATTGATGCAAAAGCCACAAGATATATCTTTAACAATAAGTTTCAAATTTTTACACCAGGTAGAAAGGGTTGGATAAAGGTGTACCACAATTTGTGACAGCCTGGTATACAAACAGCTCCAAAGCAGAAGTAGGTGTAGGAGATAAACTTATAGAGCTAAGACTTAAGGTTAGCTAAGGCTAAAGACGTCACAAGTGTAAAAAAATAAAAGGTTGAAAAGAACAGTTGTGCCCCAAAACTCTCGGAAGCAGTTGCCTAGGGTCCTTCGAGAAACAAAAATGAGGATAAAATGGAGCAAAGAAACTTGGCACGTGGTACATAAATCTCTAGATTGGTGGGTAATCTCACCAGGATAGAGAGAGAAACAGTTCAGTAGAGGACGTTCACCAACATTTGCAACAGACCTAATAAGCAAAAATAGGAAAAATGCATAAGCCCTAGTAGATATACTGACAACAATTGCGGAGATGAGGGAGAACGGTTAGTTCCAAACTATTTATTTTGAAATTATTAATAAAATATATCAATTTCAACTTAATACGTCCAGTTGATACGGATAAGCTGGTTGTAACTTACGATTAGACAAGTTGAGATTAAAATCGATCCTATTGGCTGAACCAATCAAGAATGTTATTTTTTGAAAATAAAATTATTTCGAAAGAGTAATTGATTATTTTGAGGCACTTTTCGATAGAATTTTCTTTTTTTCAATTTGTACCTGACAATTACAAAGAATTCTACAACGACTAGACAATCATTTAAATTATTTTGAAGTTGAAAACTGCAAAGAATTGTTGTAAAATATTCTCAAGGTCCATTCACAATAATATCTTTGATACAAATTATGAATAAAGAAATATTTTACTTACTTCCTTCCTTTAATAATTTCAGAAATATTGTTGATAAAACGCGTTTCTTATTTTTTGTAGTAAATTATGATTATTTTGAGTTTGAAATGTGTTTTGTCAGTTTTTTTATTGGTACCTGACCTGTACCGGACATAGTACTCTCTCTATCTTTAATGTACTGTTTGTGTTGATTTATTCTGATTTTTAATGGTCTAGGTCTAGATGATTCACCTAAATAAAATTGTCAGTCTTTTACAGGATGTTTCATATATACAATATTTGGAACATTGCTCTAAATTTTTTGGTTTAGTTTCTGTTAGAAAAGACCTTAAACTATTGGTAGATTTGATTTTCGAATTGATTAGCAGTTTTTAAAATTCTTTCTGATAAACCGTATTGTAAAATTTAATTAATTGTTGGGTATTAAAAATTATATGGTTTTAAATGAAACTAACTGTTTCTAAATGACTCCACAATATATTCGTCAGATGATATTTATATCGAAACAATTGTCAATTTACTTGCAATTTACACATTTTTATGATGAGTAGATTCCACGAAGTGAGGGTTTATACAGTTAACTCAATTAAAAATTATTTATATTATATATGTCTAATTTCTTTGTTTACAAATACTGTAAAGTAATTATAATTATTATTATTATTTTATTCAAAACTAACTGATAAATTTTCTCCCTTTGTAAATTGATTATAATTATAACAAATATTTTGATTCAATATTTAAATACCCATAAGTGACTGTTGTTTTGCGTAAACAAACAAAATATGGAATATATCACAAGATAATTAAATTGTTGGTGACTCAAAGTCGTTAATGAAAACTTTCTTAGAAATATCTTAATTCTTTGGTTAATAATTTCAGGGTTTCTTAAAATGACGGACACAATTAGAACAGTAACGATTCGAATGATGATCCTACTAACTGCGCCAATTAAAAACAAAACTTTTTTTGACAATAACTCTCTAAAATAATAATTGCTTTGATTCCTTGAGGATCTAACATTTACTATCAAAACATCTTCTATTAAGAACTATAAATATTTTATAATAAAATCCACAGAATCCCATCCTCTATAAAAACCGTGAACCAACAGAAACATTTGATCTCACTACAATCAACATTTCTAGATATATCCATTTATTAAAGTAAAAACCTTTTAAAAATATCCGTTTGTCATTTTTAATACCAGACAATTCCTATCAGCACTGTCGATAAAGAAATGAGTGCTTTGAAATAAATAGTAGTACCTACCAGGAAGTCCATATCAATAATTTTACTGATAAATGATGGTAGGAATGCTATTGAAGGACTAGGAATGTTAAACAAAAATTCCAAAGGTGCTAACTATCAATTTTAAATTTTTCAAGTACCTTTATTGATTTTCTTGTTCGCGGTGAGGCGAAAAATTAATGCATAAATAAATTTGAAGCTAAAACAATGTTTCGTTTGGAAAGAATGCAAGTATATAGATGGTTCTAAGATTTTTGGAAAAACCCCAAGCCTCTTTCAAGTAGAAATGCAGGACATAGGAAAATAATATCGATATACAGGGTGATTAGTAAGTAATAGCTCAAACTGAAATGGAAAATAATATTGACGCAAGTTGCTTAAATAAAATATTGATAATAAAAAAATAGAGGGTGGCAAGGTTAAAATCTATGTATATAAGTTAACGAGATAATTTAGGTCGAAAATACGAAATATTAGTCGCATTGTAAATGATTCACAAATCCATTCAAACAATTTAAAAAAGGTAGAACGTGTCGCGGGACACACGGTAGGAACTTTAGTTCCTTTTAAGCAAAAAATATGTAATACATCTGACGTTATAGATAAACAATTTGCATATTCCTCTGTGGTCGAGTAGTGAGCAAACCAGACTCTCACGCGGTAGACCCGGGTTCGATTCCCCGTGAAGAAGTTTTTTTTTATTGTTAATTTTATTTTTAAATAATTATTCTGCTTGATATTAATAACGACAACAGGTAGACGTTTGAAATATTTAGCAGAATATTCATTATTATAGATAATGGTACCTTACCCTTCATGAGGGAGTCCGACTGGCAACATCTACTTATAACTGCATAGTATATTTAAAAAGGGAAACCTTAGCATTATACAAATTGGACATTCAAGAACTGTACGTTTACCACAAAAAAATTAGTGGAAACATAACATTGAATTGTTAAATTTTTAATTTGAAGTTATATTACAGCCCAGGTTCGATTCCCGGCGGAAGCATATGAATCGCTGCTTCGTAAACGAGAGAGAGACTCAGGAGAGAGCACACGCACGCAAGCAAGGCACATAACGAAGCAACATAACATAACGTAACGGTCAGATCAACGGTCGCTCAAACATAACCTGACGTAAAGAACTAAAGTTCCAACAAGTAATACAGCGCTAAATTCTTATGTAATCAGTTCTAAAATGGTATGAGAATGCTTCGAAAAGCTTAAGACTGAAAAAGAGCAACATCGTCACCCAAAGAACAATATCGTCACCCTGGACATGACACACTGGAATAGAAGAAATTGAAATGGCAGATGCATTAGCAAAGATAGTGATTGATCCACCTTTTTGGAATCGGAACCCTAGGCGAATGAATGCCTAATTCAAAGTAAGACTGCACTGCATTTGACAGGTGTCCTAATTGCCGACTGAATGAGCACCTCTTCTTCTTCTTTTCTTGTTCCTTCTTCCCTTTCAGGCGTCGGATGTGGATTCCATGTCATGTACCCATTCCTTCCATGTATTTCTGTGTCTTGCTAGGTTTTTCATTTTCATTTCGTTCTAGGCCTACCCCTTTGTTTTTTGATCGGTTTTCCAATCTCCATTATTTTTCTAGTTAGCCTAAGTGGTTCCATTCTTACCATATGATCATACCAGCCAAGTTGTCGCTTTTTTATTTTACCACTTATCAGTTCCTGTTTAGTTGTCTCTCTAATGACACCATTTCTAATCCTATCCCATTTAGTTATCCCTGCAATTCTTCTTAGATGTGTCATTTCTATGGCGTTTATTCTAGTTTCGTCCTTCTTTCGCACAGTCCAATTTTTACTGGCATATAATATTGTAGGAACTGTTATCATATTATAAATTTTCATTTTCACTTCTAAGTCTATATCTTTATGTCCAATAATTGTTTTATTTAGAGAGTAGTATATTTTTGTTCATTTATTTGCTATGTTTGTTATTTCTGTATCTATTTTTCCATCTTCTGTTACTATACTTCTTCCCAAATATTCAAATGTTGTTACTTTTTCTAGCGTCTGGTTTTTGCATTTAATCACTATTTTGATTACTTAGTTGTTTTTCATTTATTATCATCACTTTTGTTTCATTTACGTTCACCTCCATCTTCATGTTCTCTATTTCTTTAGTCCAAATATTCACTAGTAGACTACTTATTTTTATCGGTTCTAAATTTCTGTGTCCCATTATAGTATTCAGCTGCTCATATTTTTCTTTAATTCCCATGATTATTATAAACAGTAATGGGCTTAAACTGTCTCCTTATTGAATGAGCACCTCATGTTCGAATGGGTCCTAAGCAGTACTCAGTCAGTGTTGGACTCATCCCCAAGGGAATGCCTACCAACTAAACTCGCCTCAAGCTCGCCGTTACTCCCGCCTCGGAATCACTACCCTAGCATACTTCAAGGCGGGCGGCGGTCTCTCACACACTCTCCATCATCTACTCCCTTCTATCACTCCTATATCTCACATGCCTTCTCTTTCACAATCATGCTCTCCACTAGATTCATCTGTAACACACTCCATCTATCCTCTACCTTTTTTCTTCCCGCTGTCTGCTTTCTCCTTCCTCCTACTTGCTCAGACTCGTCCCCTCTGAGGGGTCCAGAGGGTACCTCCCATTCTTTCCATCTCTGTCTACATCTACTCCCTTCCGTCCCCTACTACAATCTGCCTCCCCTGGCTTGTGTCCCCTTTCCACGCATACCCTACAAAGGAAGGCTTGCCGACAGTATCTGGCCATGTGCCCCACGCTCTCACATAGCCAGCATTCCCTAATCTTCTCCACTCTCCTTGTCTTATATCCCGCTACCTGGTGGCCCTTCACTCCACATCCAAAACATCTGCCCTCCTCTCTCTCCCTATAATATTTACCCTATTTAGGTCCAGCTTAATCTCCCGTTTTGTTAGTAAAGCTTCCGCTTTCTCACATTCCATCCTCACCACCGCCATTTCATGCCGTTCCTCTCGCTCACCACTTTCATCACCCTTGTCCCTTCCCCAATCAATTCCTCTATTTTCTTCCTCACAACTCCATCTTCTCTCCACGGATCTATCCTCACCATCTTAATGGTTTTTGTTGTCCTTCCCGCTTCCACCGCTTTAGCTCCTGTTACCCTTTCCACATCCCTCAGAATTCCTCTGACCTCAAACCATTTCTTCGCCTCTATTACCACCTCCCTGTTTCTTGAGACTCTAAGTCTATCCACCCACTTTCCTTCTATCTCTCTCAAACCCTTCTTAATCTTTCTTAATCCTCTATCCCCTCCTGATTGACTTCTCCAATATCCTTCAGGATTACCGCCTTATTCCTGACCTCATTTTCCTTTTTCCTATCTGTATAAATTGCCACCTTCGTCCCATCTGCTCTCAACCACGCGATCATCTTCCTCAGCACCTCCATCTCCACATGCTCAAGCCTGTGTAGCCCAACGCTGGCCTTGCTCCCCACTTCCTCAAACAGTCGACTCATCCCTACAATCACCCTCCATCCGACAGATCATCTTCATCTCCTAACATTGAGCACCTCAATAAGTTTAAACTAGATGAGCTAGAAGAATGTATATTTTCAGGAATGGAAGAAGAGGCCTCCATTTACACACTTGTGAGAAGCGAAGCAGGTACCATTCAGGTACTGCTATGTAAAGAAGTCGTAGAAGAAGTCTTTGAGACATTCCTCAGAAAGTGAATACATACCTAGTACCAAATATATCTTTAATTTTTTTCATTCGCAAGACTTGTTAGCGGGAATATTACTTGTCAACGAGGAGACATGCGAAATATAATCCATCAACGCATCAAAAAAAAAAATTAGAAGCAAAAACATGCCAAGCAATTTTTGAAACGCTTCAATGAATGATGGAGACGTGTTTCTTATTGACTTCTTGTACTATGTGGACTATAAATAGACATTTCACTGTCTACCTGATCTGACATGTTATATTTACGTACATGTGAAAAAAAAACTTGTTAGAATAGTAATTTGCGACGCGTTTATCTCCGAACAGGTAAAATAATCGAAGCCGTGCTATTTTTAGTAGCAAAAACAAATTTGTTTAACGGTAAATTTCCAGTTCGTTTGAATCTAATCAGTTTGCAGACTTTTGGTAGTACCGTTCAAGTAAATATTTTAATAAACTCTAACAAGACCGGAGAAACTTTACACACTTTTCAATTCACGTCCGATGTTATTATTTAATACAGGTGCATTAAAATGTATAGCCATTCTAATGAACTCGTTTTTATCTTGTTTATTTTGTTTTGTGATTTTTAATGATTTTTACTAATTAATATTCAGTATGCGCGAGAGAAGCCACTTAAAGACAAACAACAGTTCAATTTTACCGTAGAAGAGGCAATCATTCGAAAAGATCGAGATGTCTGATTAAATAAGATATTTAACGGGATTTTCAAACTGATCCTTTTTTTTAGTAAAAATAAAATGTTTTCATTTGTGATGAATTTGTTCTTGCTCATTGGTATAGCATGTTATTTTAGCAGAATCTTGAAAAGACTTTTCAAAATAAATTGAAAAGCAAACTTCCTAATTATTTTCCTTTTATGAAGTGCAGGATCTGTTAGGGGTTGAAATCGGGGATTTCTGAATCTTTTACTTGAAGTTCACCCAAAAGGAGATGTCTCTTCAGTGCAAAAGACTCATTCCGTCCGTAAGTACAGGAGTGTTTCCCCGGGCGGATGTAATTTGGGCGCTAAAAGATTAATGCACTTTTTACAACATGTAAACTAGGCGCCAAGACCGAAGAGTCATTTTAATCCTATGTGTATTTTGGGCGCTAACCGACTGAAGTACCCTCACTCTAAACTTCAAACTAAAAAAAACAAGAAAACCCAGGCCCAAACCCGGTTGATCAAAGTGTAACTATGTATAAAAATATCAGAAAATAAGAAATA
>CAJUYI010001131.1:52570-66533 GCA_910591695.1 Galerucella pusilla
ATAAAAAAAATATCAATAAAAAAGGAAATTCCGTTTTTTTTGGACAACCCTATATATTTATTCTCTTTATACAATAAATTTAATGTAGTATTTCAAGGCTTTTAAATTATTTAAACGATTTAAACAGTATTACAAAACGCTCTATGCTTCATTGTGTTTCTGGTAAATGTAAAATGTATTTCGTAATGTGTTGTGTGTTTGTTTTCATTAGTTTCTTTTTTATTTTATCCACCCGTGAATAGTTTACATTCTAAATAAATTTGATGTGTAAAATAATATCTTTTGTACGTTTTAGTTTCTTTTGGTAGTTAGAGCCAAAAACATTTATACTAATAATGAATTCACAATGGAAAAAACTTGATTTAAGTTTGGGAAACATTAAAAATATAGAATAATTCTTGATAACGGTGAAACGTTGAAAATAAAAAAGTATATAAAAAAATTATGGTAATCGAAAACAAAACAAAAGGAAAATAATGGTTCACTGAAAAAGATGAAAATACGCGTTGCTAAAAGTAGAATTAGAAAATTAATGAGGGTGAGAGTGTAAAAGGATTTTAGTATGAAAGAAAAAGATCAAAATGTATCAAACAGTATCACAAACTGTGAAATCGGATCTTTTTGGGTAGAGTTACAACGCCAGTTAATAGTTTTTGAATGCTCCAATTTTATTTTTTGTATCATCACCGTGGTCTAATTGGACAAAAACTAAAAAATCACCAGCCAAGCTAATTATTTTCAGTTAATTAATTGAAATGCATTTGAATAAGTTTCTCAAAATTACAAGCTACAATTTTTCACATAACTGATCGCTGTAGTTTTTTTATTTTCTTGAGATATGGTACTAAGAACTTTAAAAATCACACTTAAAATGTATGAAAATAATTAAAATAGTGCAGAAAGTGATACTTTCCCGCACGCGACTGCAGTTGACCCGAACGACGCGAAGCGGAGTTCGGGTAAGCGGTCAAGGGCGGGAAAGACACTTTACGCATGAGTTAGGAACATTATTTTTTCTACGACCGCATATACAAAATAGTATACCAACCCATTTTTCAAAAGTTATTTCATTTCAACATACATACTATACAAAACTTTAACCAAAAACTATTATTATTATTATAAATATTTATTAGAAACACAATTTGTTGCATTCTGTAAGGTACTTAAAATTGCCGGTCCAGTGGAGTTATTTGGTGTTAACTGGTAAGTAGATGACGTTAATGAGGATGGCATCGGTTGAAGGTCACATAAAGATGACGATGAAGGTGACGGCAACAATTTTAAGTCATTTGTAGATGAAAGAATTTTTTCTGATATATTTTTCTTATATGAAAATAGGGCGGTTTGGTAGTTGTTTCATGACACCACTTTAAGGAATGTACAGGGTTATATCAAAATATCTTCATTATTTTATATTTTCAGAAAAATTAAAAATGCAACAAAAAACTAGAAAAGATGTAGATTTTATTTGGTGGATTATTTATTCACCTGTTGTAACAATACTTATAACTTCCGAAGTAAAAAACTATCTAATAAGGTCACAATTTGCACAATTTTACTTTACCGCACTAGTGCGGGAAAGTGACACTTTCAAAGCTAAAACGCACGGTCGTAGAAAAATACAATTTTTTGACAATCAGAGTTAAATTGATGGTAAAAATAATCCAAACTCCATTTTGAAAAGTATTTTTTTGAATGGAAGTTAAAGGATCCTTCAAAATACATATTTTGCATTTTTTAATATTAAACCCGTTTGTAAATTTATGTTTTCGAGCAAAAATGTTTCATAATGCGAATATTATCACCATTAAAAACAAGCTTTCTAACTCTTGCTTTATTTGCAAAAAAGGCGCTTCATGCAATTAATGTCTTCAACTTCTCTTAGATCGTACTTTTTTTGGTTTTTTCATTCCCATGCAACCAGTTCTCGCATAAAGCTTACCTTGAACTTGATGATACAACCGAATCGAGTTTGCCGTGGAATTACGTCGTTAAATAATGTGAATCAACTCTTACTTTCGATCGGTATTACATTTCACAATATACAGAGTGATGATAACAAATTTTCCGATAATTATAGTAGATAAATCCAAAATAATTGCAGAAAAATTGAAAAACTTCTTATGGTCTAGTGCAGGGGTCGGCAACCTATGACCCGCATGTCACCAAGAGACCCATTTGATAATTTCTAGTGACCCACTTTAGTTCCGAAAAATTAGTGTAATTATAAAAATAAATTATAAAACATAATGAAAATAGATACTTTGTTTTTGCGTCTCAATTTAGTCCCTTCTCGTCGCCTTACTCTTAAAATGAAATATCGCTAACCCCCCAACGTTCCTTTAATATTCACATTGTGGTGGATTTTGACCAGCAACCAAAAAATATTGCCGACCCCATGAAAATGAATGTATTTAATAATAAATCCAATCATATTTGTTCATTTTCTATGTATATTTCAAACTAAAGTAAGCAAAACACAGATTAATCACCCTGTAGAAGCAGCAAATGCAAAATAGACTATTAATTTACCTTGCTCACGTAGTACGTGTTTTTATAGTGAATTAACTGTTAAAATGTTATTACTTAATATAAGACTATTGAAGGTTGAATTATAAAAACAAAGGATTTTGTTTCAAGATCAATAAAATTATTATAATACTTTAGTTAGCAAGAGAAATATAAATATTTTGGAATTATTTTTTGCTTTCTGATGACGCAACAATTACAACCACCCTAATTTGATTTGAATGGATCAGTTCAATAGTCTCTTAGGGCGAGTTGTACCAAACACCTAAACTCGGTTCAATGATAACTGATGTTTAGACTGTGGCTGATTGATGTATTTATTATCAACAATTACATCAGTCTAAACATCTATCATCATTAAACCGAGTTCAGGTGTTTGGTACAACTCGCCCTTAGAGGGGTATCGGTTATTGCCGAGTATACTGTTGCCTTTTTTCCTTTTTTCATATGAAGCAGCTCTTTAACATTGAGAAATTGGCAGTCAAAATGGCAGTCAAAATATAAATTTTTTACTCACAAATTACGAATTTTTTTTTTGAAAAACTTAATCTTTTTTCCAAATTGGTTTGAGCCGTTATTTGTTCTCCTTACTCTACATAAATTTGATAAAGTAAACATGTCATTGAATAAGATTAAATTGTTTTTGAATCTTGCAAGCCATACACTACACTACACTACCCCAGATTATTTTTTTCCGGAAGCCTCTACACCAAGATTCTATCACTAAAGAAAGCACCACGGAAGAGGCACCATAGCTATAAGTGACTACAGTATGTCACACTCAATTTTGGCAAGATGAAGATACGGAAGATGGAGTGGTCTACGATATTTCCACTAGGATGTAGCATGGTTACAACTGCTTATATTCCGGGACACAACGGTCATGAAGACAACGAAACAAGGAGATAAAATGGCCAGACTAGGCTCGTCAATGCCATTCGTTGGAGCTTAGCCTTTCTGCGGCATTGCAAAAAGGGCTACACTAAAGTGGGTAGTCTACAAATCTATAGAATGAAGGACAAATTTGCCAGGACAGAGACAAGCAAAACAATTAATAAAAGATTAGTCGTCAATGGTTACGGCAGACTTAATAAGAAAATAAAGGCACTTAAATCGAGTAGGATTGAGAGACGAAGCCACATTCTATGCAAGTGCAACAGCCTGGCAGTTGTACGCTTCTTTGCACTAGGCAAAGCAAGGCAAGGCCATTGGTAAAAAATGCTTCACTTTATAAGGCCAATATAAATTTTTGAAAACTAGGTCAAGATGACCAAAATTTAACTTCTAAGCAGGTGTTAATCAGTCTTAGGTAGAAAACCAGAGTTATGAAACATGTTTTTGTATTTTTTAAAACCAATCATAAATTTCTTTCTTCCAAATTGGTGCAGTCAAGGCTTAATCCTACTAAGTGTCAACAAAAATCATTTTTCAGGAACAACTCTATTTCAACATCTTATTTGATGAACAATTTTCCACTTGATGAAGTGAGAAGCGTTTTACATCATAAGTTATTATTTTTTTGCGCGATCGATATTTTTTGTTTATTTACACCATCGGTTGTCAGGACGGTAGGTTGTGTTTACTGGTTTTCAAGTCTAACACGTCGGTAAGTGAATTACTTACTGTTCAGACGTCGGTAAGTAAATTACTTACCGACGTCTTAGCCCTTCATACATTTAAGTGTGGCTCTAAATAATACACATAGATTCAAAAGTTTTGCATCACCCTAAATCTCCAAAAAAAAAATGTGTTCATTATAAATGGATCAGAGATTAATCAAATAATTAGTTTCAATAAAAAAAACGTGTATATTTGTCAAAAATTTTTATTATCCAATAATAAACTTGATTTAAACATAAAAAGTATTCTTAGATATTAAAGAGTATTTCCACCTCTAGAATTTATGCAAGCTTGAAGTCGCCTGCCTATGCTGTTTACCAAATTATTGATATTCTGTTGAGGAATATTTCGTCATTCTTCTTGGGCCGCATGAACAAGCTTTTGTACACTCCTGGGTGGATTTCTGCGTGCTGCCACTGCCCTGACAAGCATGTCCCAAGCATGTTCTATGGGATTCATGTCAGGAGATAGGGCAGGTCAGTTCAAACGATTGATCCCTTAAGTTTCAAGATACTCATTTACAGCTCTGGTCCGATGAGGTCGGGCGTTATCGTCCATAAAAACGAAGGAATTGCCAACAGCTGCTCGCCATAGTCTCACGTGAGGATGTAGAATCTCTCTTAGATACCTATCACCAGTCATCGTTTTCTCCACATGAATTAATTCTGTGCGATCATTTAACATGATACCAGCCCAAAACATAGCACTTCCTCCTCTGAAGGGCGGCACGGGGCTAGCATGGGCAAGCTGAGCAACTCTCGTTGGATCCCGCCACACACGTATTCGATGGCTATCTTGTACCAAACAAATCCTTGCCTCGTCGGAAAAAAACACCGAATTCCAAAATTCTTCAGGCAAGGCCGCGTGTTCTTGAGCCCACTGTAGTCGGCGAACTCTGTGCTCAGGTTGTAGTCTGGGCACTCTTATTGGTCGGCGACACCTCAAACCTGTCGCAAGTATTCGTCTTCGTAATGTCGAGATTGATGAACAGAACCGAACAGGACAATATAAAAAGTAATAAATGGCATAAAAACAATTTCAACAAAATGCAAATTATATTTTAAACTGATCGAGAAGAATAAATGTGACTTTTGACATTTCGTTCATTTCGAAGAAATTTAAATTATTTTATTCGAAATTTATTTCAATACGATCGCGCAAAAAATGGTATAAGCATTTCGAACGTTAAGGGTATACCGGCAACATTGGAGGCTGAGCGTAGCGAAGCATCCAAACATTACTGTCGATCGGTAAACCTCCCTTACCGTTTTCAATACTTAATATACTATTTTGCGCGATCGATCTTTTTTGTTTATACACCATAGGTTGTCAGGACGGTAGGTTGTGTTTGCTGGTTTCTAAGCCTAACACGTCGGTAAGTGATTTACTTACCGTTCAGACGTTGGTAAGTAAATTACTTACCGACGTCTTAGCTGGGCTTTATAATGAGATCATCAAGAGATTTATTTGTTCTCTACTGTTCCTTGGTACGTTCCAATGTGGAGTACAATTGTGTTGTGTGGAATCCGTTACGAATGACTTAGTGTTCAAATAAAATATTCACGTTAGGCGTATTAGAGGCACATATCAAAGTAATGCTCTATTAACAGTATTAGATTTAAAATACTTTTTAACTTTCTTACATGTACTATTTAAAGGCATAATTGATTGTCCTTAGTTGTTAGCACTCCTAAACTTCAATTTTAATGTTCAAAGAACTAGAAATAGCTGAATATTTAATATTACATTTCATCCAAAATATTACAAAAATGGAATTACCATTAAATAAATAAATAAATTTAACTTTTAGAATATTTAACTTAAAACATTCAACTTTCAAATTCCATCTGTTGACACATCCTTCAGTTGATCGATAATTTTTACACCATACAGTGTTGTTTTTTCATCTTCTCGCATAATTTCCTTAAAAATCGGTAAAATTGTGACAAACTTTGCATATATTGTGTAATAGTAACAACTAAGAAATGATTTCGTATATTAAACAATACATATGATACACCTACCGACTAGAAATCGGTTAATCGACAACGAACACGTGTGAAATTTATGTAACAGTTCAGTGGCGGCTCGTAGTAAAAATTTTAGGGTGTTCTGCAATTTTAAAAAAGTTGACTTTGTAAGGAGATTGTCCCCCATCGATTTTATCGTCCATTTTTCGCCTTCCGTGCTAAATTTTGGATATTTGGAACGATTCTCACAAGAAAAATAAGATTCACGCATTAAGCACTACTTCGCTCCGATTTCATTATGTTTCTGTATATTCAACCAATAAGCCAAATCTAATTGAGCCATAGTATAAGTTGACCCTAATAACGTAAATTCCATACAATGGACTCGTTTACTAAAATTTTTAAATCACTTTTAACTGTCGTAAAATAATGTATTAATGTATTTTATTAGCTGGAATGATACCCGAGCATTAACTAAACTCAAAATTGCTACAAAGTTGTTTTTACTGTTTTAGTGTTTGAAAAAATAGACGAAGCTTAGTGTTATTGTCTTGCTTCGGAGGGAGGCTGTAAGCATGTTATTGCTTTTCTCATGCGGCTCTATCGTAGGAGGGAGGAGCCATCCACTACGGAGACAGTGTTATCTTTATCATCAGCTAAGACCTTTAAAAAGTTTATAACTACCATGGTCTTTGGAAAGAAAAAAAATCAAGCGGGGTTCAATGATAGTATTTCAGTACACCTTGAAGAAGTAAAAAAAAGATAAATTACGAATAGTAGGCTTAGATATTACAATACTGAAGACGTACTTGAAATTCTTGAAAAACGAATTCCAAAAAATTGGAATTTTTTCAACTGAAGACTGCCCAATTATAGGAGCTTCTCCAGATGCTGAATGTGTAGTGGAAATTAAATCACCAATTTTGAAAAGAACAAGGAAGACTTATTTTGATGAAGCAGGTGATATCAGATACAAATTTTTACATCAGATTCATTTACATCACTGGTAAAAAAAGCGATATTTGTTGAGCTGATCCGGACTTTAAATCAAATTAAATAATTTCTTTTGAAACATACAATATACGCCAGTTTTGTTGATGATCTACTGAAAAAGATTATCTGTTTTTTGGAAAAAAGCAATCTTTAATAAAATTTAATTTGTGAAGAACTGATCCATTATTTTATTGAATAATTTTTGAACATTAATAACACCACAAATTATAAGAACAATATTATCTACGTAGGTATTTTAGAAAATTTAGAATACAAGCTTGTGGTTTTCTATAACCCTCTCAATATGGATTCACAAAGTATTTTATAAGGTAATTTATAACGAATCAGTACTTCTGATTGAAGAAAAATGAATTCTTGAAAATACACAAAGTATGTTGACTTATTAGTGAATGCTTTGAGTCTTTTTATGCTTTTCTGCCACTGCTTCCGTTTTGTTGCATCCTTATTAATAGAAGTAAGTAAATGTTTTGTCAGATGTTTTAATCGTAGTACTTTTACATTCTGGAACCGCACAATATTTATAGCTTTTTTACTCTGGTTCTGGTCCATTGTGTTGAATAGTTTAAATTATTTCTAAACGTTCTTATTTCACAAACATTACACATTAGAGTTTGCTAAAACGTATAATAAAAAATAATGAGCCTATAAGCAAGCAAAATACTGTTACTAGCTAAGTAGTCATCTAACCGAAAACCAATCGGCGCGGTATCCGCTCTCTGAACGAGAGATTTCATATGCGATGACGTCACGCCTGAAATTCGGAGGAGCGCTGTTCAATGTTTATGATTTTTTTAGGCGACTTAGGAGTCTCGCTGACGTCTAATTTTTTGCACAAAGCCTCAAAATGATATGCTCTAGCTAATGGTGAAATAAAAAAAATATGTAAATGAGCCCATTAGGAGGACGGCTTTTAGAATGTTCGTGTCTTTTTATTTTCAAACTCAAATACTCTAGATTCGCGACACTTATTTCCGTACAAACTTCATCGCCACCAAAAAGTAAGCAGAGAAAACAATATAAAGCATTTTCTTCGTTACATCCACAAATCCATGCGTTTTTTGGATAAATATCTCTTTATTTTCTTGAATTTCTAATCTTAAATTTTTTGGGTGCTCTGCATGACTGTGGCGCTTATGTACTAGCCGCCACTGTATTTTCGTGAGACATGACCTTTTCGAAAACGTCCTTATGAAGAATGGGATTTCTTACGTAACGTCTTTCAGAATGAAGCAGATGTTCACAATATTTTTTCATTTAAATTGCACCTTTGAAATTATTTAATTAGCTCCGTTTAAACTTTGTTGGTGAATGTTGCTTGTTCATGTATAATGACGTACATTATTCACCAGTTAATAATAGGTGTGGATAATGAAAAGATCACATGACACATATATTGAAAACTATTCATATAATATATATACAAATGACACAATATATTAAATAAAAATTTTCACCGCGACGGGGATTCGAACCTATTTCTAAAATTCCTCACTTCACTAAAAGTCAAAGCCTTAAACCACCTGGCTATTAAGATATGTTATGTATCGAACACCACAATGGAAATGTTATTTCCACCATAAATACATCCACAGTTCCGGTTATCAATTTTACAAATGGCACAAATGAAACTGTAAACATAAATAATACTTATTAAGTATACATGTAAATTGTATAATCTTTTCAATAACATAAGAAGTTTTTATATAAACTACATGTTTTTTGTAATAAACTATATTGTTTTAGTTTGACGAAAATTTATACCTAAACAGGTAATTCATAGTCGTGGACAAAATATAGTATTCTACTCGCATATAATGGCTATTATTCATTCATGTGTTTATTTGTCTAGCGTATCACGTGCAAATTAAATGATCTCGGCAAGTGGATAAGGTTGGACAGGACGTATTCTGTTCACTACTGCTAGCATTTCAATGCGAGTCGTCCAATACGCAGCCGACTTAGAATAGATCACGAGTGGTCTTTGTTTATTACTATTACTTTAAAGCGTTAACAATACATCAATTAATACGACGTCTGACAGAAAAACACCACCAAAAACATTTCTATCTAACGACTTGGTGAGCCAAAATCACCATACAGACCAAACTTGTACCCAAATATATATGCAGGTGTCTATATATATATTTTTTTGTTTCAGAATGAAAGCTGTGTTAGGACTAATGTTAATAGCCACGGCGCTAGCCTATCCTCTAGCGGAAAATGGTGGAGAAGTCGCTGAAATCCTACCCACCCCAATCCCAGATCAACCCTTATTAATATCAGGACAACAGCCACAAAAACCAGAAATTTCACCAGCCAACGATTCCGCGGAATCCGCAGAAAGTGAAGAATCAGCCGAAAAAAAATCCAGCGAATCATCATCCAATGAGAAAGATTCAAACGAAAAACCCGAAGATAAACTAGACGAGAAAAAAATCGAAGAACCCATGAAAGAAATCATCAAAGAACCAATCGCAGAAGATTCAAGACCTATAGAAGCTCTACCTTCATTAAAATCCGTTCCTACAGCTGTTCCAGAAGAGCCCAAAGTTGTAGACTCGGTAATATCACAAATCGCAGCCAAGGCAATTCCCGTGGAAGCACAAGAAAAACCACTCGCTCTTCCCACCCAGATTGCCGAAGAAAAACCGCTAGAAGAAGCTCCCAAATTGGCAGCAACTGAAATTAAAGAAGAAATAGCATTACCTAGCGAACAAAAAGTAGAAGTTATTCCAGCTGCTGAAGAAAAATTACCCGAATTGAAAAAAACTGAAGAGCCCACTCCAATTCAAGGTAAATCAGTACCTGAAGAAGTTGCTGCTGTACCAGTAGAATCTGTAGTACCTGCTGAGATAGTACCATCAGTAGTAGTTGAAGTAAAACCAGAAGGAGAGAAAAAAGGTAAAGCTGACGAAATTAAACCAGAAGAAAAACCCCAACCAGAAAAAATAGAAGAAAAAGTTAAGGAGAATCTCGAAGAAAAAGTTGATGCTAAAGCTACAGAAGCTAAATCTTTAGAGCCACTACCAACAGAAGTAAAATTGCTTGAACCAATAGCACCTGTGGCTGAAATTAAACCATTGGAAGATAAACCTATCGAAGAACCTAAAAAGCCTGAAGCAAAATCTGAAAGTTTACCTGCTGAACCTCTAGAAGAACCCAAACCTACCGAGCTAGTGAAAAGCGATGAACCCAAACCTGTAGATGAGAAATTACCAGAACCAAGTGCCTCAAGTTCTTGAACCAATTTTACTCCCGATGTATGGAATTTTTTGCAAGAATGACTGATGAGGTTCGCTGGCACTTTTGTTCCGAAACACACTTAATTTTTTTTTCCAGCGAACAACTGGGCGAATCGAACCTCAAAATAGTAGATTTTATTTATATGTGCTCAAAAAATCAATAATCGTGTTTTGTTATAGAAACCGCGTTGTTTTTATTTTATAGTATTGTTTTATTTTCTTTTTTGTTTTGTCCACGAGCATCTTATTTTTTTTTTCTTGTGAGTTTTCCTTTAATGTTTCGGCAAAAAAATCTGTTCGATATTGTAAATCTTAGGTTCTTTCTTCTAATCCATTCTTAGATTTTAAGGTTATGTATTAAAATCTTTTTAATAAAGTTTTATACATAAAGTTGTTTTTTGTTAATCCTTTTAAAACATATAAATTAAGATACTGTCTATACCAAAAGTGTCAAATATTCTGACACATGTGGCTATCGTTGTATTTATATATGACAACCCCGCGTAGTTAAGAGTTAGAAGTGTGATTCTGTATCTGTATCTGTAGAGTGGGAAGGGAGAGTGTAGGCTCACAGCACTTAGGCCACATATGACCCATTGTACATCTTCCCGGGGAGTTGTCCTCCTAGGTCATCGTCCATCCTGTCCCGTCTCAGGAAGGTGGACAGGTCACTAGGAGACATCTCCTTTATATCGGCAGGTGTATGCCTAGACTCACCGAACACACATTCTCTTATAGACAATAACTTCGGACACCTGACAGTTTCATCTTCCTGTTCACACATCCTACATAGAGGTGTGTCCACTAGCCCCATAGCATGGAGGTGTTTCCTTAGTTCACAGTGGCCAGTCAGAAATCCCACTGTTGTAGGATTTTCCTGGTCATCGCCAAATATTTCATCGACGTCAGCTTCCCAGGGTCGCCCAGGGTGATCCTAGCAAGACTGCATCCTTTGATTCCATCCCATCTCTTAAGGGATTGAGCATGGGTGTAACGTTTGGCTAGTTCCGCAATTGTCGAAGTCGTTATATAGGCCGTAGGTGTCACTGGGTCCTAAAATGTTTAGTCCAGCCGGTTCCCTGGCTAAAGAATCGGCAATGCGATTACCTTTACTCCTGTCGTGCCCTTTAACCCACCTCAGGTTAATATTGTTATCTGCCGAGGCGTTAGCTAATCTTGGTGGCACTCTAGTACTAGCCACGATATAACGCGTTGTCTGTTCAAGGCTGATAGAGCTTAGTAGTGTGTTTACAGCAACTCTTTTTCACTCATAACTATATTCTCGAGCCATCATTCTTGGATATTCTGATTTACACCTAACCTCTTTTACAACGTTGGCGTTGTCATATGTAAGCTGAAACCACAAACAGTCAAGGATTGTCCTTGTGATTTATTAATCGTCATTGCGAAGATAAAACGAATCAGGCACTAAATTCGTTCAAACTCAAAGGGAATATCAGTTGCGATCATTGGAATCATCAGGACGCTCGGTGATTGCGTCACTGCCGCGTTTCGTTGGTAGAGCTAATTTAGGCCGGCGACACATTTGCGGTTGCGGTTGCAACCGCGCGGTTACAACCGCTGTTCTGTAAAATACATGGTTGTTCATGAAATGGTGTCACACTAGCGGCCAAGCGGCAGCAACCGCCTTCGCAACCGCATCTTGCCGCGGTCGCGCGGCTATCCGTCCGAAATGCAACATGTTGTTACTTGCCTGACTGTTCACATTAACCGCGCGGCCACAAACCTAGCCAGTCGAATTTTGAACATGGACGTCTTCGATACCGAAAAATTTATTGTTGTGGTGCAAAGTAAGACGTGCTTACCGACAAGGCATACAAAGATCGCGACAAAAAAATTACTGCTTGACAGAAGATTTTAGAAGAAATGTGTCCTAACCACAATTCGTGGAGTCCGGAAGAGAGAAGAGCAAAAGATAAGAAAAATTCATAACTTAAATAGGTACTTCATAAACTACAAAAAATGATTTATTCACTTTTTACAAGTTGTATATTAAACAACCACTATATATTTTGTTTACATCATATCAGTTTGCCAACTTAAACTGCCTTCAGGCGATACGAAGTAATCAGTAAAAAGATTTCTGACATGTCCTCGTAGTTGTTGACCCCCAGTCCCGTGTACATCTGTATCATCTAAGCAGCACGTTATCGTGTCTTCAAATTTGTAACCATCCCTTCTTCTAACAAAATTGTGCAAGATGCAAGCTGCTTTTACTACCAACACTGCAAAATCTGGTTGCACTAATATGCTACTAAGGAACACACGCCACTTATTGGCCAGAATTCCAAAGGCACATTCCACGAACCTTCTAGCTTTTATTAACCTATAATTAATAATTCGCTTGTTATCTGTTAGGTTACGCCTTGAATAAGGCCTTAATAAATTGTCGTGCAGAGCAAAAGCTTCGTCGCCCACCAGGACATAGGGGTAAACACGATCACCCAAATTTGGAAGAACCTCCTTTTTCGCTTCGATTTCTTAATTTGAGCATTAATAATTATAGCAACCGTTTCTACCAAATCCATGTTGATTATTGAACTGACGGACTTGGTATGACAAGGTGTATGCTTGTATGTGTGAACGTTATAGCGGTTGTGACCGCGCGGTTGCAACCGCAGCCGCAACCGCAAATGTGTCGCCGGCCTTAAAACCTCATGGGTGCTACGTCACAGATGTGCAAATGATCAAAATCGGTACAACGCGGCAAAACCGCATGTATAGCAATAAAGTTAACTCAACTTCATATGACGATGTTTTTAATTTTACTGCTATTCATGCGGTTTTGCCGCGTTGTACCGATTTTGGTCATTTGCATATCTGTGACGTAGCACAGGTTTCAAACTAACCTTATACTGTGGTGCAGTCCTGTATGAACTGTAGAGTTTATATAAACGTTTTGTGAGGATGCAGCATCTGGACCGACCCTTATGGATCGACCTTATGTTATCAATCAAAAAGTATCTAGAGGAGATACAGTAAAAATGGGGAGTATTACCTTAAAGGATTCAAAAGTAAAATCATAAAAAAAATATATTCTGGAAGTATGCAGACAACAGAAACTATGATTCACTATACTTTATTGATTTTGTTATATGCAGCTTGCTTTTGATACTTAAATTTAAAAAGGAATGGCGGGGTTGAAAAATACGTATACATTTATCGCCAGTGGATGTTTGCGAACACGGAGCAATCATTAATTAGTAGAAGATGTAGTTAGAAAGTTTCGCGAGCAATCAACGTTAACTATTATTCAAAAAACTATAAAAATTAAACACAAAATCCAATGAAACAAGCACTTAATCATCATTTATGTATTGATGATAAACAAAATAATATTTTTTTATTAGTACTACATACGTTTCAATAATATACAGGGGGATCAAGAAAGTTTTTAATAAGAGAAAACAAATTATAAGATGTTTACTCTCTGATGAGTCACATAATTGAAATAAATATTGTTGCATTAGATAGTGAAAAGTGGTCATTCAAAAAAGTTTTTAACTAACAGAATAACTTTTTTTTTAATTTCTTGGGAAATTAAACCACAATATTTTTGAATTC
>CAJUYI010001132.1:0-12022 GCA_910591695.1 Galerucella pusilla
AACTAATTTTGCTAATAATAAATTTTAGTATCCTATTTTTCAATGAGCATGGAGAAGTGATTTTATTTTACTAGCAGTAATATGGCAAATTTTCATTGGTATTTGATATTCTTATCTTGTTTCAGGATCCCGGTCATCTCTAATGCAGAAGGTACGTTACAAAGTATAAATTAAATTTTTATGGCGCAGTCTTATCGGATTTTTAGATTGTCGTAAATTAAAGTGGAAGCACAGGAAAACGTGCTTCTTTTCGTTGGTATTACGTTCTAATATTCATATACCATACGCATGAAAATATTTTAAATAAATACGTTCCAAATCCTGACAGTCTTAATAATTTTTGGTTATACGTAAATACAAAATCGAGCGCTGATGTTCTTAAAAACATTGTCAATTAAATAATTTGTTGAATGTGTAATTAAGGGCCAGTTTCATAATGCTTTTAAAGGAACCTTCAAGCGTAAAAGGTCGTTTGTAGTGTAGTGATCTGTTTCATAACCAAAAATTCACTATTAAAGCTTCCTAAGTTAAAAGTCAATTTTTTTACCATTTTTTAAGCTTAAAAGGACTTTTAACAGACAGATGTCAACTCAGATCTTAAGTTTATTTTTTATAGTTTGGTTATTGCTAGTTTTAAACACGTTAAAGCATTAAAAATGAATCGCTGGTTAAGTTCAAGTTCTTCTTCCTCGAGTTTTTCAGAAGATGAAGACATTGTTGCTATAATTAATGAACATTTTAATAGATTAGTTCAAAAATATGTAGGTACTCAAGTATGTAGGCATTTAATAAAATTATGATGACATTTATTTAAAGAAATATTAATAACTAATTAGAGATATCATCTTTTTTTTGTGCTATTCTTCATCACGCATTGATGTTTATTACTTGCCGTTATAAATGTAATAGTTATTTACGTAACTAGTTATGAAAAGGGCGATATTGTTCAACAAGCGTAATATTTGCCAAAACGAGCGCTAGCGAGTTCTGCAAATTACGCGAGTTGAACAATGTAGCTCTCTTCATGTGTTTACGTACAACGTTTTATCTAATTCCGCGCTTTTATAATATTTCATAAAATGTTCAATTACAATGGTAATATTAAAGTGGATTCAAATGGTGTTAGAAGTATTGTAACTATGAAGTATTCACACAGAAAATTGACTTACTTTAAATAACTGTGTCCTTAATAATGTTTTTTTCAATGTTTATAAATCTTAAAATAATATTGAATTAAAATTATGGGGTAATTGTCAGTTTAAATAATGAAATAATTGTCAGTTTTGACAGTACCTACCTAATTAATAAATTATTCTTTGAAACTCATGTAGCATCTCTATGTTGAAACAAAGGCCGATTCATGCAACGTGCATTATAATTACATTTTCATTACATTATAACTACACTTATATTACATTATCACTGCCTATTCAAACCAGTTCATGGAACGAATTAATTATGAACTGACAAGACTGGCAATTGATAAAAGTTTCACTACTTTTAAAAGTATTAGTGGCTGCTTGAAATAGAAAGAGACCTCGGAATGACAGCTGTAACATTTTTGGCGCATGCGATTTCATGATTTTTACCATAGACATAGAGATTATATTATATTTCTCTATGGTTTTCACTAGAAACATAATGTAATTATAATTTATAGTTGAAAGTAGACCAACTTATTAATGCAATAGTGTAATTGAAATTCAATAATGTGGTTGCATGAACATCATATAGGAAACTATGGTAATTAACTTTTTCTAATGTAAATGTAGTTATAATATAATGAAAATGTAATGATAATGAACGTTGCATGAATCCGTAATCTAATGATTTCCTCTCTACTTAGTCTGTATCTTGTGACTATGAAAATTGATCACCTGTTTGTCCCACCCGACCAGTGCTAATGTCCTTTTTACATTTCGCGCACATAATTCATACGTCACACAACGCAGTAGCGTTCCCAATGTACTACTTCGCCACCCCATACACATCCCAGCACACTATTTATTAATTTTCATAGCCCCCCTATCAGAGAAGATTGTAATTAAACGTCGGACGCCACTGGTAAACTGGAATCCTCTTTGATCATCTACTTCTGAGTTACAGCCATTGTTGGTGTACCTGTTCTTGCCTCGTCGCTGATTAATCAGTCCACACTTTAGTTTCCCATAATCGAGAAATTGTCGACTGATGTGGTGCTTCATTACCGAACACATAAACCAACTCGGTAAAGCATTTTTATTAAGACAACTGTCCACGAAAATTGTGAGCGAAAATGTTCTCTTACAACTAAAAATTCATTGAACTCAACATGGTTTTGTTGGTTGAAAATCCTGTTGCTGAACAATGTTCAAAACCAACATTATAAATTCCACTTGTTTGTTTGAGCATAGCTTTAATTATTGCATTTTAATCACCGTTAAAGGTCTTATTTATTCTCGTCTATAGTATGTGAGAAATCCATGAAGTGGATAATGGACTCGGTGTGGAGAATTTAATCGAAAAAGTTAATTACAATTGTTAAAATGGATCTTATACGTTAATTTCTAATGCGAAAGTTGTCACTGTGGTCCAGAACGATTTAATTTAGTCTCGACAACTGGAATGCTTTTGAATTTTGAATTCGTTTACCTATATAGACATAGTGAATGAATAAATTGCCATTGTCTGAGACGAAATTAGTGATGCACATTAAACTTAAACTAACAAAGGGATTTTATGGGTTTAGGTTTAATTGAAGGCTTTAATCAGTTTATTCATTACATTCAACTCAAAAATCAGAGCAGAAATTATAAAATTTTGATGACTAAATACATAAATTTCAAGATGTCCAAGTTCGAAACCCTAAGTTTAACTGAAAAACGTTATCTTCATGCACATGTTGAATTGCATCGTTATCGCAGTATTAATTAATGATGTATTTAATGAAAACTTATATCTCTCGGAGAAGTAATAAAATTCGCAGTCCACCGTTATCTTGTTCTCTATTAAAATATGATATTAGGGATGCTAGAGGATGTCCGCAAGGGGGTGTTCTTTCGCCACATTGTGGAACCTAGTCATTGACGAGCTAATAACCGTTTTAAACGGTGAGGGCTTTCTAACGATTGGGTATGCCGATGATATCGTTGTCCTTGTTGGAAGGCACATTACCGTTCTCAGGGACCTCATGCAAAGGGCTCTGAATAGGGTACATGGGTGGTGTAACGAACACGGACTTGCAGTTAATTCTGCCAAGGCTGAGATAGTTGCTTTCACCAAAAAAAAAAATAAGACCTGAGGGTCTAAATCTTGATGGAGTACCACTGCCGGTGGTTGAACAGGTGAAGTATCTAGGAGTGATCCTTGATAAATCATTGACGTGGAAGGCTCATCTTGATAGTCGCATAAGCAAGGTGACAAACACGTATTGGGCCTGTAGGAGAGCCATTGGTCCGAGGTGGGGACTGACCCCCAAAACGATCATATGGTTCTATAGAGTGATTATGCTGCCTTGGTCACGGCTAGATCGCAACTGGCACGCCTTCAAAGGGGAGTCAGTTTGGGGGCAACTGGCTGCATGAGGACTACACCAACTGTTGCGATGGAGGTGATCCTTGGTCTTCGGCCTCTCCACCATGTGATCGAGGCTGAGGCGGGGAGGGCTTTCCTGCGCTTGAAACGGCTGGGATACGTGCGAAGAGGGGAAGAGTGCAGGCACGTCAAGAAGCTCCGGCTCCTGGAAGATATTCCAGCTCGAGCGGCTGATGAATGCCTGCGTAAGTACTACTTCGCTACCCCATACAGGGCCATGATACGGGACAGAGAGTCCTGGGAAAAAGAGAGGAATACACAGCCTAATGGGACCGTCTGGTACACAGATGGCTCATGCTCCGGTGATAGAGCAGGGGCTGGAATTTACTCCAAGAACCCAAGAACACAGGTTTGTGTACCATTGGGTGAGGGTGTATCTGCATATCAGGCCGAGATATATACAGTCAGGCAGCAATTGAAGCCCTGAGTGGGTATACCAGCAACTCAGGAATTGCTAAAGAATGTCGAGAACGACTTGCTAATCTTGCAAGGCGGA
Source organism: Galerucella pusilla (assembly GCA_910591695.1). Lineage (NCBI taxonomy): Eukaryota > Metazoa > Arthropoda > Insecta > Coleoptera > Chrysomelidae > Galerucella > Galerucella pusilla. Next base: position 4,070 of record CAJUYI010001132.1, read on the forward strand.
GCGTGGTGCGACTAGAATGGATTCCAGCCCACTCTGGTTTTGAAGGCAACGAGATGGCGGATGCACTGGCTGCGGAAGGGGCGGCAGCTCCTTTCTGCGGCCCGGGCCCGACCCTGGGCCTAACAAAACAAAAAATACGCAAGGAGACGAAGAAGTGGCTGAGGAATCAGCACCTCGCTCATTGGAATGCTCTGCAGGGTCCTAGACAATCCAAACTTCTACTGAAGGGATGGTCTGATGGACACGCCAGGGCAGCCACTGAACTACCAAGGAGTAGGCTAAGGAAGATAGCAGGACTCCTAACAGGGCACTGCTGTATGAGGAAACACCTCCACAACTTAGGAGTAGAGGAAAGTTCCCTATGTAGGGGTTGCGGCATGACTGACGATACGTCAGTCCATGTTCTCTTAGAGTGTCCACACTGGGCTGTACTACGCAGGCGAATCTTCGGAGTCCCTGTTATGGCCCCTGGAGACACAAGCAGACATCCATTGAAAAAGGTTGAGGCCTTTATTGAAGGGCTCGGTTTAATGGATCCCTAGGTAGCAGGAATGGCACAATGGGCCCGCCAGTGGCCTCAGTGTCGGAACCTTGGCTTGAGTTGTCCAGGACAAGGCTCGCCTGCACATTTAGTAGTAGTAGTAGTAGAAGTTAATAATAGAAAAAAGATTTTATACCTATTGAATTTCTAGGCTTTTTTAGATTTGGCTTTATTGATTGTGCATTGAATATTTTATTTGATGGGACATTTTAAGTTGTTTACCATGCTTAAAAATAATGTGAAAATATCCATCAACTATTTTATAAAGCCTGACAACAAACTGACAAAATGTGAGAAATCAAAGGTGTACCTCAATTGCAAAATATCAAATAATTCTGATTAATCCAGGTTATACTTTTGCTGTCAATAAACACTGTTTATACAAACTGCGATTGACGGATTGATTAATTAATAATTAAATAAAACAAACATATACTCATTCTAATTAGATTACTACGTCACCAAGTTGTACGTGTTTTGCTGATGGACATATTTTAAAATTTAAACCCAATTATCTATTGTTTATTCAATAATTTCCATATATTCTCTAAAAAGCCTGAATTACTGATAAACAATGAAAATGAATTGCTCAGTTGTGCCATTTTGTGAAAATATAGTTGAAACGTCCATTAAATATAAAATAAATGCCATGATCCAAAAATGTAATTCAATCGAGTTTACTTATAAATTTGTTAATAAACTTAATTAGGTAGAAAATCCTGCATATTATCCATGAAAAAATAAATTTCCACTGGCACGTCTCGGTGCAAAGTTCAATTAACCTGATTTTTCAATATAACGTCTGGGCATCTTGTTGTGTTACGTTTTGAATTTAGAGAAAAAGAAAGAGAAAAATTAGCTGTATTGTCATGAATTGTTCACAATTTTATGTGATATAATTTCAAATATAAATCCTGTATGTCTCAAAACTATCTAAAGACTTAATCTAATTTTATATTTTGCAAATGGAGCAAGGAAAAAAAACAATAAACAATATTGGAACCAATTCTGGAAGCAGTTATTCCATTCACTTGTTGGTACTTTCAAGATTAAGGTTCTAAAGGAGTTGACTGCATCTTCTGGAAACTGGAACTCTTGGCCGCAAGTCATTAAGTATTCATTCAGTAAAAAAGTCATTAGGGCTTAGGTCGTCGTTGGGGGTTGGTTTTTTTTCGAAACTCAGCAATTACTTCTGACAAAAAGATCTATATACCAATCAGCAGTAACAGTTCTTTATCTTGCAGAGAAATTGTTGCTACATTTTGGAAACACTTCGAGAATAGATTAACGATCGTCGATTGCGGTTTTTCTTGGAACACCCAAACAGCTGACTGGCGTGTATTTTCGGTCTCTTGAAAGTAAATACAGGCTTTATAACCAATATTCTCACTGTATATATTTTTGACTACTTCGTCAAACCAACTTGGATGTTTTTGGCACTAATTGCACTAATTTTCTTCCGTCAACGAATATACCGCAATCTAATTTTCTAAGGGATAACTAATTTTTCTCACAGATAATTCAGCATGTGAAATTTTTGTAACTATTGTTCTTGAAAATTGTACTTTTTGGAACTATTGTTCTTAAAATGCTCAATGGTGCTCCAATTTTACGATATGTGACATGTCGATCTTCCTGGATCAGCTTACGACAGCGTATATTCAATAAAAGTGTTTCGATCTACTAAAACTATACTAGAATCGCGATGGAGACAGAATATTAAGACAAAATTTTATAGTAGATATACAGCACAGGTGGCATAAACAAAATCTATGGTTTTACTACATACAATGTCATCTCAAAACGAGCTGCTGCCATATATTTTACTGCACAGGATTCCGAAAAGTCCCTCAATAAAACGGACACAAATTTTTTTATCAAAATTGGCCCATCCGTTTAGGAGTTGTGAATTCAACTGCAACGCCACCTACTGTGACTAATTGTGAATCTAAACCATTCAGCTACTAATTCAAACACACACCAAAAATTTCATCAAAATTAGTCCAGCAGTTTATATACAAAGTGGCACAAAAGTCTGGAAACGGCCAATTATCTCATAAACTGCTAGTCCTAATTGTACAAAATTTGGGGTACCTACACCTATTGTGTAATGATGTGTGTTATTGTCTCTTTGTAAATGTAAATTTGTCCAGTTTTTGGGGAGTATACTGACATTTGCACATTTAAAATATATATTTGCATGGTTGTAGTTTACCAAATGGCATGCGGAAAAGTATCCCTTTCTGTACTAGTTAGGTAAACTACTATTTTTTCTTCCAATTTTCTCTTATACAAACCTTCTCATGACAATAACGAATACATAAAAGAAATATTTATCGAATTTGGTGCAGTCGGTTTTGTATTTTCCCATAGTACCTACGTTGTATTCTTCCAAATATATCAAAAGTAATCAAATAAATAGCTATTTATACCATCAGTTACGAAATGCCTAATTTTGTGTAACGCGTGTCTAGACGGAAGGTTTTTAGCGAGATTGATATATTTTTAGTTTTATTTTTTTTAAATGAGCGATTCAAGTTCTGAAGAGCTACCAAGCGATATTGAAGTGGCAGCAGGTAATGCTCTATTATTAGTAATTCCCAAAAAGTCGGAGGCAGTTTATGATTTGGCATACGAAAAATTTGTTACGTGGTGTGATGAGAAGAAAATTAAACATGTTAATGAGAAAGTTTTACTAGCATATTTTGAGGGTCAGAAAGATCTAAAAATTTCTACATTATGGACACTTTACTCAATGTTGAGGTCTGAACTAAATCTGAAAAGGAATATTGATATTAGAAAATATACAAATTTGGTAACATATATTGAAAAGCCAAGCGGACGGGTACAGTGCTAAAAGTCAAAAGTTTTTATTAAAGAAGATTTTGCCAAATTTTTAGTGGAATCTGATGACAAAGAATACTTGATGGCTAAGGTTGCAATGATAATTGGAATGGCAGGAGCATGCAGGAAAGCAGAATTAACATTTCTTCCAGTTGAAAATGTTATAGACGAAGGAAGCCATTTTCGTGTTGATATCCCACCTTCAAAAAAAACTTATACGGCAGTTTGCAATTACCACTGGAGACATTGAAAATACGAATCTTGTTGAAATAATAGACAGGTTCTTAAACACAACAGATTTTTTGTAAAATATGCGAATAGAAAATGTACCAGAAATCCTGTGGGAATTAACACATTTAGCAGTCTGCCAAAAGTTATTGCACAATTTCTTGGTCTTTCAAATCCTGTTCTATATGCTGGCCACTGCTTCAGAAGAAGCTCTGCCACTTTCCTAGCAGACAGTGGCGCTGATATTTTAAAATTAAAGAGGCATGGAGGTTGGAAATCTACCTCTGTTGCAGAGGGATATGTTGAAAATTCCATGAATAATGAAAAATTTATAGCGCAAGAAATATATGGTGGAACATCTAATGCAATGTGCGCCGCTTCTCAAATAACAGCAAGTTCGAGCAATGAAAAAAATATGTCGTCGAGATTCAATTTGAATCATTGCAATAATTGTGTTATCAATATTTATAATAATCAATTAATTTATAATTTATGTTTTTAACGTGTATTATAACAGTTTAATAAATAGAATAATTCTTTTTTTCACTAATTTTTAAACACATTTTTCGTCACCAATGGCATAAAATTTGACTTTATGCAACTAGTTACAAAAAGTAAGACGTTTCATAATGTCAATCAGTTTTGAAAAGTGTCACTTTATATGTCAAAATTAGAAAAAAGAATAATGTGTAAAGATTTTTTTTTGTAGCTTGTAAAAAATAATAAACACCCACACCTAAAATCCGAGACAGTTTTAATGCTCCGTCTCGATGGCAATGCCAATATGGATAATATTCAGAAAAGTTCAACCAGATCTATGACGTTTTAATTATTTATTATTTATGAAAACTTAACAACGTCATTTAAAAAGTTGGTGCTTTTTAATTTAAATTTCATCTCCATACACCAAGGTATTAATTTAAAAAGGCATAATGCCCCGGAGAACTGCATAATAAACGGAATATCCTCATAAAATTTAACGATCCTCTTTTTTGGTAAAAGAGAGATTAGCATTACTGAAAATTTTCATAGTTATATCAAAATTTACATAAGACACAGAGAGGCGTCTTATCAGGATAAACACCTGACTTGGATTAATTCCAAATTCTCTTCAAAACAAAATGAGACCATCACCGACTGTAATTTTTCTCATAATAAAATATCCTGGTTATTAAGATTTCTCAAGCTACCGACGATGATCCAGTAATTAATTTTTTTGTTTGTCGCTGTTAATTAATTTAAATTATTCCAAGAAATATTATGTTTAATTGGTTTATTAATTAGTAATCGCAGTTCTATAAGTACTTATAGAGATTTCAATAAAAAAGCAAATACAAGGTAGCGAGTGGCAAACCAATCTGAAGCTGCGCGACTTCGGTAAGGGGTGAGGAAACATGGTAGATTCCATTCATAAAAGTACCAGTAGCGTGCGATATTTTATGAAATTATAACAACGTTCATTCAGAATGTGACTTTGGAAAAATTCTGTTCACAGTTGATTATAATATTTTGATGAGTTGATTTCCAACTAGCGATAAATTCTCGTTTTGATACCTCAATTGGTCCTAAAATGAGCTAGACACCCGAAAGTGATATATCCGAGTATGTTAAATACCCTTTTGATAAAAATATAGTAGTAGGTACAGAAAAATAATTGAGGATATTTTCATCGCAATTCGTAAATTTAGAAGATTCGAAAAGTCGAACTGAAAATGATTGATAGACGGACAATGGCAAGGGTATTTAAGAGGCTGTAGTAGAATCCCGAGCAATGCTTAAATGGGATGTTTCAATAAGTGTGAAGAACAAATACAAAGAATATATACCTATGGATCAATAATTGATAAAGCAAAAACAGAGTTGCAGAAAGTGCAATGACTCACCTGCAATGATGTCGTGTCATAGCGCAGCCTTAGGCTGGCCATAGACGGACCGCATGTTGCAGTCGAGACCGACTGCTCTAGAGCGGTCGCGTTGAAGTCGCTGCTTGGAGCAGTTGTGTTCGACCGCAAAATAATATTGATGCGAGCTCATTTACAAGATGGACTTCGATGAAGTGAGTGAGGCGGAAGCGGACTGAACCGGTTGCCTGCCGAGAAAAAGGGATTGGAGCTCAGCGGGGAAGGAGTGGCGCGCGGTCGGCAGCAACAGCTTGTAGCGGTCCGTGTGTGGTGGGTCCGGCAGCTCTAAGCAGTCAACGGCACGGCGAAACTCGACAGCAGAGCGACTGCTCCGACCGCTCAGGAACTGCTCGAGCGGTTCGTGTATTGCAGCTATGAATTCAATATATGGAACCTGCAGATCTCCGTGCGGCAACCGCATCTTGCAGTCGGCCAGCCTTAGAAGTATTGCTTGACGGATCGCTTTGGAATATGCCTATTAGCTAGCTCAAGCTAAATCTTGGAATCCGGGCGATTTAACGGGTCTTCTTGACAAACTAAGGATTGGATCAACCCAATCCGTGAAGATACCTACGGTCTGTCTGCTACACAGGATTTTGAACTCACGTTTGACGAGCTTGAGTTTACATAGAACAAAATCGTTCTAGTAGTGAGAAGCAAGGAGAGAAGTGCCTTCATCCACTATGTATGTATCTATTTTGGGGGGACATTCACTGAGACCTAAAAGATCCATTAGGCCCCCTTTTTTTAAGAAGCCCTCCCTTCGCCGGCACCTTCTCAGCCTCCTGGGCTTATTGTGGATCCTCCTAGTACTCTGACTACAGCCTATTCAGCTAATCCGTTCACTGTATTTGCTTATCCTGGTTCTATGCTGGTTGGTTGTAGAAGTCTTCTATAGTCATTTGGGGTCCACCATACAGTTTCTGCCTCCTGTGGTCCATCGTCTCATATATGCAGAGCTGTTTCGGTGTTACAATCATATTCTGCATGTAAGGTCTCCGTTATACAGCCCTATTTTGTTCAGGTGCTCCTTTGTGGAAAAGTGTCCCGTAAGTAGCCTTGTTATGGTGCGTAGTTTGTTCCTGCTCATTGAGAGCAGTTCTTTCGCTACTTTTTCTGATGGTTTTTTATGAATTTCTTCCCATGTGCTTGCCTGGGCTTATTCTTCCAGTGTTTATGGTGTTGTTCTTTCACCCACCCACCCTTTTAACTAGGACCTAGTTGAGCATCTGGGGATGCCCACAGCTGGTTCGGGTCCTTTCATCAGGGTTAACGATTCTGCTCTTGCTAGTTTATCAGCTTTTTCATTGCCAGCGATTCCTTTGTAACCAGTGTTACACTGTTCCGAGTCGCCAGTCTTCTAAGTTCTTCGCCGCATCCCCATACCAGCTAAGATGTTACCTTAGAGCTTTGAAGTGCTTTAAGGGCAGCTTGACTGTCACTGTAGATCCTGATCTGTCTGTTGTTGTAGGCTCTCATGTTATTTGCCCTTGCACATGCAAGTATTGCATAGACCTCTGCTTGAAATACCGAGGCGTATTTGCCAAGCGAGATGATTCCTTTATATTTGCTCGATTTGCTGTATATGCCCGCTCCGGTGCCGAGCTCATTCCTTGATCCGTCTGTGTACCAGATCAGTTCATTCGCTCTACTGAGTGGAGGTGCGTTCTCTTCCTCAAGCTCCTTTCGATCTTTGATGACAATCTCGAAGTTCCTGCGAAATATACATATATCTGGTGGTCATATGGTTTGTTGGATTGTGCCCCCTCACTTCTATTTAGTTTCTGAGGAGAGTCTCAGAAACTAGTAGGTACCTCCTTTACTCCTATTTCCCGGATGAATCTTAGGATATCTGCAGGCTCATTCACTATACTGAGGGGTAAAAAACAAATTACTCCAAATACCCAATAGACTCATAACTCATAACTCATTCTCAGTAATGTGAGCACAAATTTTTTTTTTAAATAGTAACAAGTAACCCCCATCTCTCATACTTCAGTAACTACAAGATAATTTGTCTATTTGTCAGTTTTATAAATGATATGTTCCCACTAGAAACAGTTCAGCTCTCGTATAAACATCGTCACTTATGAATTATCCGCTTTGTACTTATAAGACTACCGGTCATTTACATTCGACAGAAACATCATCCAGAATGGACTAAGACTGATTTACGAGACTGGAATCAAAGGGCCTTCTATTTTTCAGTGAATGGGGAGCAACGAATTGTTTTGTTCGAGATAGGCCTTAAATTATTTATAGCAGACACTCCCACGATAGGTGATTGTTTTCCACAGATAAATGACAATTAATCTTGGCTGGCATTGACGGCACTTGTATGTTTCGAGCAAATCCGAAGAATCTAAAAAGCTATTCAACCGTCCCATGGGTGCTGGAAAATAAATATCCCCAATTGTTTTTATTAAAAATGAAAAGCCG